>VCCN01007090.1:62110-74937 GCA_006491835.1 Architeuthis dux | reverse complement strand
AGTTCCTGTGGAAGGCCTAAATGGGGCCTTTGGTCCCAATAACAGATCAAAACTGTTTTTGACCCATTTCTACTTGAAGGAACATTATGTGGGATTCGGGGTAGGCAAATTGACACATAGTCACGTGACTGCACCAGGATGTTCATTAGATGTCACTTAGTACACTTCATGAGTTAAAAATCAAGGATAAAATATAATATTATAGAAGAGACTGTGCAGATCAATTAAATTGTATGTGGCACCGATGTCACAGTGGGTTCTTATGGGTTAATTCAATACCTAAGGCTACAATGCAGCATTTTGCCTACTTAGAGGTCACATACAGGTAAGCGGAATCAAACCTTTAGTATTAGATAGATAGGTAGATAATTGGATGGAAATCAGATCATTATCGGTGTGAGTGTGAATGCTGACCCCAGACTATTATTATTCAGTTGCAAATCACCCAGACTTTTTTTGTATTCTTTATGTTAGCATATTTTAGGGGTACCCTAATTCAATACCTCTGGCTACAAGGCCCCGTTTTGGTTACTTAGAGGTCACAAACGGATAAACGGAATCAGACTTTTAGTATTATATAGATAGATAGATGGAAATCGATCATTATTATTGGGTTGATCGCAAATGCAGACCCCACAGTATTATTTTATACAGACAGACATTTGATGAATTATTGTACTCTTGGCTATTCTTTTGGTGTCTGTCATATCTGGAAACCTTCAGGGAATTGTTGAAATGGTTCTTTGGACGGTTGAACTCCTTCTTGTTATTTGTTTCGTTTCGTTTCGGCCGATCCATTCTTCAGGTGTAAAATCCGAGTGTGATGGGTTAAACAGAAATTATGCTTAAAGGGGGGGTAGCCCTTATAGCACATGGCCCTGGTGTTTCTGTGTCTTTGTCCTGTCGGGTTTGGATTTGCTGAGAAATGGAAGCCACATCGGGTTGAAATCCGCGCTTGTGTGGCTAATGCGCTATATAGGCTACCCCCCTTTAAGCATAATTTCTGTTTAACCCATCATCACTCGGATTTTACACCTGAAGAAGGCCGAAGAATGGATCGGCTGAAACGTCGTGTTTATAACACAAATAACAAGAAGGAGTTCAACCGTCCGAAGAAACATTTCAATATTAATGACCCTTCTCAAAACTATAGAAAATATCTTCAGGGAATGTTGAACGAAGCCATTTATCCCAACAAGAATATATATGTTGTTTTCATTTTTTGCTTTTTGCCCTGTCTCATGTTCTTCCTTGGGATTTCCAACTTTGTCATTGTCACCTTTCATCTTTGTGTTGCTGCTCTGTATCCGTACACTGCTTGATGCAGGGATTGAACTGACAATCTCGGAAATGAAACCAACATCTTTCTTTGAGGGGCCAAAGCAAAGGATACAAACAATACACCACCCTGTATGAAATAAACGGTTCTATTCAACATACTGTGAAGGGGGGGGACTTTTTGTCAGGTCCCACCAAAAGCTAACATCCATAATTTCAAATTATGGAAGCCTACAAAGAAAAAAAAGGATTAAGTTGCATTTTCTCTTTCTTGCTGACTAGAAACTAATTTATTTTGGGGACAGATTTTAACAGCAATTTGATCTTGGACAATCAAAACATTTCAAGCTTTCTCCCGAACGGTCAGTCTTGTATATCTTTTTAGTTGGGTTCCAGATCAGTCAAGTTGTCAGATTTTTGCAACTTTGTCCAAAGAAGAGGCTGATGCTCTGAAAAATTCTAAGAATTTAGAAATATAGGGCATAGCATTCAGGGTTTTTTTTTTTAGTCCCCACCAGGCCAGAGTAGTTCTTTGCTTAGAAAGATAAAAAGTTCTGGGAGGATGGAATTATGAAGTTGCCTGAAAGATGGCAGAAGATAGAACAAAATGGTAAATATGTTGTTCAATAAAGTTAATGTCAAAAATAATTTGTTCACCCAATAATACCTATATACAGATATAAATAAAATGTACACATCATTTTCTCTATCAATGTATAGGCAGCCATAAGGTGACAGTTTTTCAACCCTTTTGAGACCCCTGGGACATATATATATATATCCTAAGGCAACACTGCCAATTTAGATATTTTTTAATTTCATTTTTTTCAATTTGCGAGTCCAATTTTGCCAATTTAGGTATTCTTTTTTATTTCTTCGAATTTGGGAGTGATTTCCAGATTCAAAAAATTGAAAAAAAGATATCTAAATTGGCAATGCTGTCCTGAGGTTACTATCACTGCTGGGAATATATACTGTGTTTTGCCTTACCCCTCCCTACCTGGATCAAGCCTTCTCTCCGAGAGTGAGGGGGTTTGAAAGTTGGAACCTTATAGAGGTGAGAGATCAAAAACTGTGAATTCATGTGCACACTTTTGGCGTAAGTTGTTCCCATGTCAAAGTGGGCCATAGGATTTAAATAGTGCCGATGTTTTATTGTCGTCTTTGGGTTGGGGTTAGGGGTAGGATTTAGGTTTTTGCTCAAAGAAAAACATTCTTTGTCGGGTTAGGATCAGATTCCTTAAAAAATACTGCCAAAAGCACAGAGAGAAATAGAAATTCACATCTGCAGTTTCCTACAATGAACTAAAAAAAAAAAAAAGGGTCCAGTTTAGCATTATAGTTACAATGTAAATAGAGCCACCCTGCCCTTAAAACTGATGAATTTCCGGAAGGTTTTAAGGTCTAATAGATTGAAAGCACATGAAATAAAAATTAAAAATAAAAGTTTTCTCCATCAGAGTTTGAACTCGGTCTGCCGGTTCCATTTTCAGAGATTTACCATGAAATTAAATAGCTTTCTAATGTTGTTAGGTTTGGATTTTTTTCCCCCTGGGCAATGCTGGGTATATATAATACTTCATACATATGTATATTTTGTGTTGTTTTTAAAAAAAAAAAACATGAAAATACATAGTGCTCAAGATTTAGTTGATAAGTTGCAAACAGCAATGAAACAGACTGTCAATGGAAATTTTTTTGAGCATTCCCAGACCAAAAAATAATCTTCTATGTTCGCCTCGATATCAAAGGTAGAGGATCATTGTTTGCTGTTGTTAATGTGGCTAATATGGAAGGCTTTAGATATGACAGTAGGCTTGACTGCTAAGCCTCACATTTTTCTATCACAGTTTTTCATAAGCACTCAAAACATCATTAGTTCTTTATCTATATCCTTTATATCCATAACACAAAATATTAATATTTTAAAGAAGATTCATAAAAGATTAAAACAGATAAAATCTAGATAAATAAATGCAGATAACTAAAACAAACTCATATTCCAAATTTATTCTATGAATCTCTTTATTAAAACTCAGGAAATGTGGCTTTGACATCAGATAAATGCTTTCACTTTGAGTAGTTTCAATGTTTGTTGATAAAAGTTACATATATTATATAGACTGTATTTAGCAATTTAGCAAACACAAAAATAATTTTTGTAATAAATAAATAATATAACTTGTTTGTTTTCAAACTCATTCAGCACTAGTGAAGAAGTATCGAGCGAATTAATTTCTTTGAAGCAACTTTTTGTTTATACAACGAATTGGCAGATATTTCCAACTTGATGTCTTATTTATTATATGCATATTCAAGTTGTCCAGTTTTTTTTTTATATTAAAGTGCACTAAAACAGATGCTTTCAAATTTTCATCTACAAAAAGAATACTTATATAGCAAAGAGACTCAAAGAGGGGTGACCCTTTAGCACAAAATATTAATATTTCAAAGAAGATTCACAAAAGATTAATATAGATAGATTCTAGATAAATAAATGCAGATTACTAAAACCAACTGATGTTGCAAATTTATTCTATGTATATCTTTATTAAAACTCAGGAAACTTGGCTTTGACAACAGATAAATGCTATCACTTTGAGTTGTTTCAATTCTTTTTAATAAAAAATACATTGTTAGGTTTTAAATTAATTGTTTTATTATTAGTTTTGTTGTTTGGTGCTGTCTTTTGCGTTTTATACTCGTTTTTATTTCTTATTAAAAAACAAAAAACAACCCAATGAGCAGTTTGAAATGAGGCCTACATTTCTCATCTGGCCTGGACCTATTACCAGCTTTGAACAGTCCTGCACCTGAGGAAGCCTGAAGATTGTATCAGCCGAAACATAATAGAAACAGCAAATATGAATACAATAGTAAAAAAAAAAAATTTAAAAAATATGGAATAAACGAAAATAATTCGATCAAGAATTTCAGAAAACAATTTAATAACTATTTTTTATTAAATTTGACTAGTTTTTACCTTCATCCTAATTTTAGTTGTTTGTCTACAACTTATTAATTCGGGCCACTGTTTCTATGGCAACGAATAACAGCGCAATCGGAAATAAAGAGTAAGCTTTCGGTGAGAATCGAACTCACACCTAATAATACCCAATCATCCAATAATAATAAAGATTAATTTAATAACTCGTTCCAAATTTGAAAAGACTACAGATTTTACTTTGCACTATTTCCAATGATTAAAATTCTTTTAGTTCTAATTCCGAACAAAAATTATTCTGAAAATAAGATCGACAGGAACATCTATTATACTATAATAGATGTTATTTTCAGAATAATTTTTGTCTGCGAATTTTAGCTATAAATTATAGCTAAAATTCGCAGACTGAACGTTTTACATGTCTGGCTTTTTTATTTCACGGTTAGAAGACTAAGAGAGATAACTCATGATGAATTATTTACCACACGCACATGTTGTCAAGAAGGTTGAAAAGCAGCTCCGAGGATTCAAAATAGACTGACCTGTTTTTACGCCAGGTTGACTTACAATAACGCCGGTTTGAAATTTGTCCAATTTTTTCTTCTCTTTGGTAATTCACGTAGTATTTTATTAATTAAGCTATTTATTTATTTTAAATATTTAAAAAATAAATTAATGCAGGTATTCCTGGATTAGTTCGTTCCTAAATTTTCAATAATGTTCAAGGTCTTATTATAATTAAATGTTTTTTTTGTTTACAGCTTATACTTAGTTACATTAATTTGTACTGCAATACCATAATCGTATTACATCAAAAACGCACCATTCAAGGTATTGCTATATTATATTTATTAGTGAAAACATAACATGATTATATAATGGATCATTTTGCGTAAAATCAGGATAGCCTGTATATTGATAAGCTTAGTTTAGTATGGCACAAGGCCACAAGAATGAGGAACCCTGTAGGGATTGAACTCACCCCCACAGAACTGCAACATTCCATTTATTTTCAGACTAGTTTTTGGGGTGTGTGCTTTTCATTACCGGATTATTTTCAAATAAACCTCAGCATCGCCTGAAGTGTTTTGGTGTAAAAAAAATAAAATGACATGTATACAATGTTAGTTCATTTTAAAAGTAACAGTCTTGTTCTTGATTTAATTCTTGACCACTGACAATGCTTTTCTTTCTGATTTTCAATGCATTTATATTCTCATACATAAAAGGCAATGATTATCCATATTATATATATAATGTACTGGTTGTTATGAACCAATAAAATATTATTTCTCCAATATATCTATGCAGAACTGTGTCGCATACTTATGTCCCCTAATATATATATTATAGTATATCGATGTGGATCAATATTTATCCGACAATATTAGAATAGAAATGACAATTTCAGACGTCCAATGAACAAATGAGATATTTTTATTGCAACGTTTCACCACCTTTGAAGAAGCAAAAATTCAAAACACTGAAATAAAAATGTCTCATTTTGTTCATTCGCTGTCTGAAATTGTCATTTCTACTCATGTATTTTTGTGTGTGTAACACTTTTCAATGAGTGCACAGATAATACACAGAAGTGTCGGGGGAGCAACACAGTGCAGCTACCCAGCCTTTGGGTTGGGATGCTTGTGTAGTATCGGTTCCTTAGTTGGGTTCTTGTCTTCGAGTGGGACACAGTCTAAACAAGGGGAGCCTAGTCCTAGGGATTCTGACCCTCACCCCATTGCATTATAAGAAGAGGGTGAGGAACAGTCCTGATGCCTGCATGACACTAGTCGCAGAGACTAGGTAATTTTTCTCCTGGCTCACACGTACGCACCATAGCACATGGGGAAGAGGACAAAAATTGTTGAGTTCCCTCACCTTGTCCGTGGTCATGCCAAAGACATCAGGGAATATCCCTGACCCTATGCCTTTTAGTGCAATGGGGGGGGGGGGGTGTACAGTCTGGGAAACCAGATCTCCTGGAACTAAACATACTTCTTGTAAAGATATTTCCTATAGTTTTAAGAAGAGTCATTAATATTCAAATGGTTCTTTGGACAATTAAACTCCTTGTTGTTTGTGTTGTAAACACGACATGAGCTGCTTCTTTGATTTGAAGCTCACATCAAAATGTCGACTGAATGACTAATTAGCCAGACAAGTGCAGAGTTCAACCCGATGTGGCTTCCACTTGTCAACAGACAAGACAAAGAAACAGAAACACCTGGGCCCTGCGCTATAAAGGTTACCCCCTTTAAACACAACATCTGTTTAACCCATCACTCGACTTTTACACCTGAAGAAGGCCGAAGAATGGATCAGCCAAAATGGTAGTTCTTTGGACGATTGAAATCCTTGTTGTTAACACAAGGTTGCGACCGATCCATTCTTCGGTCTTCTTTAGGTGTAATATCCGAATATGATGGGGGTAAACAGAAGTTTTTTTTATAATTATACTTCTTATTGATCCTTGACCATGAATGACCAAGGATTGGCAACAGGGCAGCACTTCTGCTAGCAAAGAAGGAAAAAGAAAACAAAAGACAAAAGTGTCAAATTCAGACAGTTTTATTACCACTGATTTCGTTCTTCTCTCAAATAAAATAGTTGAGAAGCAGTAGAAGTGTTCGGAGTGGGAGAGGGGAGGAGTAAAAGAATATTAGGGTTCTTGGTAGGGGGGGGGAACGAGGAAGGGGAAAAGCAGTGGAGTTGTAGAGGGGGTGGAATTCGAAGTCAGGGTAAGGAATGGTAAAGGTGGGGACCTGAGAAGAGTCCTGGGAGAAATTCTTGTAAAGAGGCCCAGACTATTCAAATACTGAAGAAACGGTTTTTACCCCACCAAAAGAAAGAGAAGAAGAAAAAAAAAAAAAAAAAAAAAAAAAAAAAAAGTGAAGGACTTTTTGGTGGGGCTTCCAAGGTGCTAAACCTTCTGTAAGAATTTCACCTTCCAAAGACGTATTAAAAATCTCACACCATTTCAGCAGATCTTACAGAAAAATATTTTATACTAGTTCATCCGCATGAAAAGAAATTAACGGATATATAACGAATTTCCATGATATGATTTTTTAATTTTTGTTTTTAGAAAAAGAAAATACTGAAGTGGAGGAGTCCATTGTTTTAAATGTTGGGTAGGAGATATTTTTATCAGCAAAAGTGGAAGAGTCTATTATATCAAATCACTGTTCATTATATAAGTACAGTGTACAATATTATTGAATAGGTGTTGCTAGATGTGTGTTGCTCATCGAAGAAAAAAAAAATTTTCTGCTTCATTTGAAATCTATTTTTTCTCTCTCAAGAGACCTCTAGTCCTCTCCTCAACCATTGGGATTATTCTAACTGCAAATTTCTAAGCCTTGGATATCACAGATTTTACAAGTAGATAAAAAAACAGCAGTTTGGATATGTTGTCAGTCAGAGCCTAGGTGGTTGGCCAAGGGGCGCAGTCTAAACTGAGAAAAATACTAGTTAGACACCAACCGGGGGAACAAATGAAACCATGTGTAAATTTAAAGTCTCGCCTCAGGCGCATGAAACCCCTGTGCCGACCTGGGAAAGTATTATTCATGCCTTCACTGTTGGTTCAAGTTTGACAAAACAAATTGAAAGAACGTTATTGCTTTTAATAAGAATAAAGCAGATAAACGTCCACATCACTGGCTTTAGTTTTTTTTATTCAGAGAAGTAGAGCCTAAAATGACTTGTATTATGCTACTACACGAGCCAAATTTGAATAATGAGGTTATTCAGTAGTCGATGTGTGGAGAAGGCTGGAGAAACAATTAACTAACCCACCACCGATGTTTTGTAACTTTGTTCTTATGTAAAGATGCTCTGTTGCTTGGCAGAAGACAATCGGGAGCTATCTGATTCTATTCTGAACTCTTGTAGAGTCTGACTTCACACACAAGCAAACACCCTAAACAAAACATTGTACAATATCAAACGAAACTTTCCACACTATGATATGCTGGGATCACAGAAATCTCTTCTGTGCAGGCTTCCTCTTTTCTCCTCGAGGAATAGAGAACGTCAACGTTGATATGGTAGGTGTGGGTCAACAGCCTACATTGATCACATCTTCGATGGACTGCCTTATTATATATAAAGGTGTCCTGTAAGAATGTTCTTTCCTACCCATTGTAAAGGAAGTAACTTTGTATTGACTCGGCTGAAAGATGTCGTATTGAGGTTTGAGGATTGTGTTTCAATACTAAGTTACTCCCCTTACAATGGGTAGGACAGGAGGACATTCTTACGGGACATCCTGCAATTGGTGCTTGGCTCTTGGGATTTTTAGGGGACTAAAAAGTCAGAATAAGAGAGTGGTGTGTGTGTGTGTGCGCAAAAATGAATGTGTGTGTGAAAATGCATATATGTATATGTGTGAGAAAATGCTTGTATAGGGTGGGGCAAAAGTTATAGGGAGGTCAATATTACACAATACAGAGCATCTTTATACAAGAGTCAATTGGATCCAACAAATTACTCAATTGAGTCTTGCGTACATATTGCTGGGAACCTTTGTAGCAAGGTTTGCCATGCTGTAAAAATCGAGTCTTTAAGTACATTGAAGACAATGGTCTGCATTTTGAACCAACGCTTTTTGAAAAATTTCTTTTTTATTATTTTCACATGTGGATTTATGATTATGTATAGGATGGCTAAATATGATTTCGTTAACTTTGACAATTCAATAGTTTTTTTATAATAAACGTTTGCGTTCTATTATGTTGTTACTGGCTTCCCAGTACTTCTGCTCCGACCCTTATGTACAGTGCACCACAAAACTTTAAACTCAAGTGAAAACTTTGAATAATTTCATTATTTATCTGAATAAATTCATTACCATTTATGATGTTTCAGGTTGGTCATTTTATAAACACTGTCCAATAGTAAAGAATTGAGCAGTGATCTCGAGTCGAGTAGTTTTAAGGGAATTTTAATCAATTGAAAATCTTTGTTGCCACTAAACTTTAAACTCGTTGACAATTGACGTGATATAAAGTTATAATTTATATTTGTTGTGAAAAAAAAGTGTCAAGTCTACACAGTATGGGAAAAGACCAAAGCTCTCCAATTTCGAACATGGTAGGATTGTTGAACTTCAGAATCAAGGGCTATCATAACGTGCAAGAGCTGAGCGATTTTCTTTTGCATGATCCAGATAGTTACGGAACAGAGGACAGAGGTATTAGACCCAAGAAGATGTCGGATAGTGATGGGAGGGCAGTTATCAGAGCATTGCAGCAAATCCCCAATCGGTCCATTGCTCGTCTGAAGGCAGACACAAAGAGGCCATCAGACAAACAATTAAGAAGTCAGGCACAGTAGATTGCAGCATCCAGCTCTGAAAATGATCCACAAACAATGCCGACTGGAATTTGCAAGACTTCAGACATGGACGAGGAATCTAGCTCTGAAAATGATCCACAAACAACGCAGATTGATATATCTGAAGTAAATAGTTAATTTTAACCGTTTTTCTAAACAATTTTCTCAAGGTGACCTGCGTATAAATTATGATCAAGCCAAATGCACGTGGGATTCATTAAAAGATTAGAACAGTAAATTGGAAATTTTCGCCTGAGTTTAAAGTTTTGTGGCACACTGTATACGTACGCGAGTGAATGTGTTTTATTTTATGTATTATAAGTGATCTTTAATAAAAGTTACACAAGAGAGGAGGGAGGAAGGAAGGGATCTGGAAAAGTCAGAAAAGGGGAGGGAGGGGGGGAAAGAAGAAACAAAAAAAAAAGAAAGAAGGATTTGATATGTAGAATCAGCAGTTTTAATTACGACAAAATTAGGTGTTGGGTGGGGGAGCGAAAAAAAAAATGTGTATAGGGGAGGGTAACAAACTAGATGAAAGTTTGTCAATTCCAAGACTTTTAGGATTAAGCATTGTCAGCATTTGTGAATTTATTTGCTCGTTAATTATGCTGGACGTTTCTTGTTTGTGATTTGAGAGAAGAAAACCATTTTTAGAAAACCTATTCTTAAACATTTTTAAAAAAATATTATAATTCTGATATAACTGAGGGAAGGTTTCTTCTGTGTGTACGCTTTGTTGAAATTTATTATAGAGCCAAGATAGATTCTTCTTTGATAAAACAAAATTCAGCAGAATAAAAAAAAGTTTAACTAAATTCATATAAACAAAGAAATGGTCCAGACAGGATGGAGATATATATATATATACATATACATATATATATATAAAAAGGGAATTCCGCAAATGTATTCAGAATTATTATTTACATGACACATGTTTCAGCTCTTTTGAGAGCCCCCATCAGGTTCGAATTTGGTGTGCGGGGGGTTAAGTATTTTTTAACTTTGTAAGTTCTTATGAGGGCTAGTTAAACAGTCCATCTTCATTTAAAGTTAGTAACTTGTAGTCAATATACTAACGATTGATGAGTGTAGTAGGAATGCTACTATTCCTCATTTTTTTTCTTTAAACCCCCATCAGGTTCAAAGTTTTTTTGGGGGGGACAAACTTTGAACCCGATGAGGCTCTCAAAAAAGCTGAAACACACGTTATGAAAATAATAATTCCAAATACATTTGGAGAATTCCCCTTTTCTAAATATCCACCTTCTCGTTGGATCTACCTAACTTTTTACTAGTACTATATATACATATGTCATGAAAGAAAAGTTGAAATGGTTTTAGAAAAGAAAGAAAGTGGAATTGAATGTAACCCCTCAAAGTACATTGAGAGACTTAGTTGGGTGGGGAGATACCCGGAGGAAAAAAAAAAAGAAAGTGCGTTGCGTCAAAGTCTAAAAAAGATAGATATACTGCGATGGACGGTCTTCATACTTACAGATATAAGTGGTAAATAACTCCATATATTATTATCCAAAACAAATTGTGTAGAACAGATATTCTTAACAGGAGCCATACCAGCCACATTGGGGACTCTGACAAATTTGAAAGCGGGACATAGACTGAAGTAATAATGAATGAATATTGATCTGTTCGTGTTATATCCCTGTTTAATAGGGTGTCCCTTGAATGTGAGAATAGCTCTTAAGGGGACCATGGCCAAAAAAGGTTGAGAATGGTTGGTGTAGAAGATGGATTTACAAATGAGCATTGCACAGAGCCAATAATTATTGTTTCCAGATCTGTCGTAGTTAGCAACAAGATGAAATTTAACTCTTAATTTCAAATAAGAAAATGTAGATGTCGATAACAAGGGGAATAACTACTGCTCAAAGTTATCTCCTTTTAACTTTTGGTAAATTTTTTAAATTTTATTCCATCTGACATAATAAATTTAACAAATTTTGTTTCCTCCACTGAAGAGCTCCGAGTGGTATCAAGCTGTCTAGGACATTAAGAGTTAAACTTTGAGTTTTATATACAAAACATTTCGGAAGTTTAAAACAAAAAAAAAAAAATAAATAAATCGCTTTGATAAATGTATGAATCAAATATCTTTATGATAATTTCATTTAAAAAATTTGCTTTATCTGAAAATGATAATTATTGAATACTTTTGGTTAGATTAGTTAACACCTTCAGCGCCAAGTTTTTTTTTTGGGGGTGGGATTAAAGTAGCGAAAACGTTAATGTCTTTTGGTGCAGAACGTGTTAATAAATTGCTAAAATTCTTCAGATTTCAGAGGGGATGAGTCCCAATGTCGATGAGAGGGGGATGTGTCCTCGTGTCAATGAGAGAATATACATAAACTCCTGGTAGGCCTCATAGCTCCATCTACAGTCAGTTTACATTCTTCAGATTTGACTGAAAGATGAAGGCTGATGAGTCGCCTGTGGTTATGAGATGACAATTTCATATTTCAAAGGATATTTGGACGATTCAAAGCCCTTTCGGTTCTGGGCTGATTGCTTCAACAGCCTGAAGGGTTTAAGATAAGTGAAAATATTGTCCACTGAATCTCTGGCCATCAACAGGTGTGTCACAACTTGTAGCCCATCAAGGATATTCATACAGAATTTCACTTCATACGTGTTCTGCCATTCGTGATTCCATCACCACAAACTATGGCTTTGTGATGTTCCTCAAGTCTTATTATTGGGAGGTGGTTGGCTTTGCCTTTGAATTCTCTACCATAACTGCATGGGATATTGTACATGCAGTTCTTGATTGTATTTTTTTTTCTAGTGGAAGCTAACTTTGGTGATACAAGAAAAGGGTTCTGTTCAAAATCCCAAGAAAGTTGCCGATTGTGACAAACACCTCAGAATGGCCAGAGGGTACAGTGGATGTTAGGGGAAAAAAAAAAGAAAGTCATGGTACCCCGTTGATACATTTGAGGATTTCAGAAAAGGATTTCAACTATTATGCAAAGAATAATTTCTGTTCGGTAGGGAGTGAAGTTATATACCACACAGCTCTACAAGGAAATGAATCAAGAAGAAAAAAATAAAATGAAAAAAAATAAGCAAAGCAACAAAATGCCTGTGGGACAATTTCTCCACCTCCCGTTTCAGAGATTCCATGTGCATACTTTTTATGTACGCCAGCACAGAGAGAGAGCGAATATGTTGAAAGGTTATATATAGAATGTGAGTGAATGTGTCCAAATGTCATAGAGACAGTGAGTAAGAGATGGAGTGGGAA
>VCCN01007088.1:3771880-3800749 GCA_006491835.1 Architeuthis dux | reverse complement strand
CTACTCCTCCTCCCTACCGCCACCGCTACTCCTCCTCTCTTTCTCTCTCTCTCCCTCTGTCTCGGCACCGAATTCAAACTCCCGGGGAAACGGGATATTCCTTCATCTTTTCTTTGTCCCTCGCGCGCCAAAACTTTCAACTTTCGGACGATACAGTGACTTCACTGTATCTTCACCTGTTTTCATTTGTCCGGTCTCTCCATTCTTTCACAGATGCCTTAAAAAGAGCATCTTACAGAGTGATTGGAAGATCAAGAGGAATTTGTAGTATTTATCATTATTTGATGTATCAAACCTTATCATTAAGTAAAGAAACATTAGTTACATAATGTTAGTCAAATAGCATAGGTTATGCTATACTGTTTCACTGCTTCTTTTCATAATGTATATGATAATGTGTGGAACGAAGCAGTACATTTCATGCATGGAAATAAATACAATGGCATCTAAGATTAAACATCAACTAGATTGCTTCCATAAGCTTTTCAGTTGGGCGGGAATGAGAACAAAGCCCTCTAAAAGGTGTCTCAATTATAAAAGGAAAAGTGAAAGAGATAAAATTAAATTAGGTGTTTTACCAAGTTTCCCTGCTATCTTGCCTTTGGGACAGCAGGGATACCTTGGCATTATCAAAGGTGGGACTGACCACATCTGCCCAAATTCTATGTGGGGATGACCAATGTCATGTGAGAGCCACTGGTTGATTCCTGGAAAGTATTGATGCCACCACTGCATATAAATTTAGGCCTTATGGAGCGTTTGTCACAGCTCTAGATAAGGAGTTTGCAGCCTTCAATTACCTTCCCTAAGCTGTCTGAGGCAAAATAGGTAAATTACGAAATATGTTCTGATCACAAAAGCAAAGTTTCAAGAGAATAATAGCCATTTTCTATACTTCTTAGACATACGAAATTAGAAATAATGCTTATTACCGAGGAACAAAAAAAAAAGTTGCACAGTGTTATTATACTGCTATTATTACTAGGTAGTTAATAATGCACTTTGAATAAAGGTGGAATGAAAGACAGTGGCAGAAGCATTAAGAAGTTAAAAAACATACCTGAACATAATGTCTTTGCTAGCCAAAATGGTCTCCACATTTCCACATTGTATGTCAGCCTCCATGGGATAAAAGCTGCATCTTTTTACAAATTTTCATAATTTCATTTGAAGGCCAAAAATAGATTAGCTAAAAACATTGTGATGAAAGGCTCAGTAATGAGCAAAATAGTGAAAAATAAAAGGATACAGAATTAAAAACAATCTTTCTTTGAATTTCAAACAAATTATAATTTGAATATTATTCTATAATCATCGCATTCCATTTTTTCCATTTTCATAAATCTCTACCTCATGCCATTTCACTTTTGAAGAATAGGATTGGTTTTTGTAGGAGGAAGAGAACTTATTTAAGTTTTTAAAATTTCTTACCATTTTTCAAATTCAAATTCAGGTTTCGTTGTATTGGTTCCTCCCCCACCATCTGGAGGTCCAATTCTATTAGCCATCATGAATATCATGGATGGCTATAACTTATCTGCTGCTGATCAGCACAAACCCATCACTTACCACAGACTGATTGAGGTTGGTAATTTCTTTTTTCCTTGTCTGTTTTTAGAGAAAAAATATTTGTCATCACATTTTATAGTAAATATCTTGGCAGGCAAACACAAACACTTTACAAAAAGAAATGCATTTCATGATTGTAAATTCACAGATAACTTTGTTTTGTCAGATGGGGAGTTAAAATATAGTACATGCTCTATTCAGTTAAAATGTAAATTTTCATTTTTTAAATGCATATAGTGTAACTGGTTAATCTGAATAGAATATTTTCATATTTTAAAATGTAGCAAAGAAAAGGCAAATATAAACTTTGATTTAAAATGCTTAAAAAGTTTCAGTTAAACCAAAAGCTCTAAGTTTACATTTGCTAAATCCCATTTTCTGCTTTTAGTAAAGAGTTTTGGAAATGTTTGCCTTTTCGGTTATATAGACAGCATTTCCCTTTCATTGTATTGTTTTATGGTAACTTTAAAAGCAACAAATTATTTTCTTAGAATTGGACTGTGTATCATCACCTTTGTTTTCAACACAATCTTTTTATGCCAATGTGTTCTTCAGCATATCTGCAAGTTTGTATTTTATCTCTCTTATATGTCACGCTGTGTGTGTGTGTGTTCCTAATTCTTGTCACTTCCTCAACTGGAACAATTCCCAGATCTAAATATTAAAACTTCAGAAAGGGTTAGGTGAGTTTGAAAAAACAGAGTATACTATACATATTTATCACAATTTTACACATTGTACATACATGTGACAATACCTGCATTGTATGATTGAGGAACCGTAATCACTACGGAAATGAAAGCTCCTAATCTTTTTCAGTTCTTAAGTTCTTCTGAGTACTGATTTCTACATGGTATTGATCTCCACACTCAGTCTACTTATATTTTTTTTTTTTTATATATACTCCTGTATCACCTCCTTTCTTATACATTTTCTAGTATAGTTTCCTATTATTTTGACCTCATGTTCCCCTTCATATTGCTATCTATGTTCTTACTTTGGACTATGACTTCTCATTTCTTTTTAAATCTAATCTTAATGGGCAGTTGGTTTCTCTCTAATATTCTTTTATTACAACTGCATAGGATGTTGTGTACATAGTTCTTGGTCACATAGTTCTTGGTCACATTTACTTCATATGAAAGTCTGAGTTTTGTGAAGCAGATGTGCAGCATAGTTCTGCTCTTGAAAACTACCTTTATTAACCACAAATTCTCTGAATTTCCTCAAACACTCCATGGTAAGGTGAAGACACCATTACTTTATGGTTGCTTTCCTCCAAGTCTGTCCATCTGCTAACAAATCCTAATGTTATGTAGGTCTGTGGGTAGTTATTTCTTTGGAGAGTGTTACATATATAAGTTAATTTATGTTCGAAGGTATTAGTCATTACTTATGAGTTTTGTCCAGTGTTGTAAACAATAAATCATCAGTTATTTTAATTTTATTATTTAGTTATTTATTTTTATTTTAAATCTTTATTTTTTACTTATTTCATTAACTTAACTCTACTTTTAGAGGTCTAGGTCTTGTGTAGTTTAATTGTATATTCATTCAGAACAAATTGAAATTAATCATTCTAGCAGATGGTTAGATCCTTAAAAAAAACAATCATCTGTAGTTCCATTTGAAATGGTGATTTTCAATGTAAATGAATGGTATTTATTCACAGTCACTACATAATAGCACCCCTCGCATACAGGGTATTGCTTATGTCATCATCATCAGCCTTTAGAGTCCTTCATTGGAGGTAGACCTTCCCCAAGATTCACCAGACCAATACTTTGTGAACTTGTCTAGTTCATTTTAGTGTCTTCCAGCCATCTCCCAGCTCGTGGGAGTCTCACTGAAAGGGAAAAGGGATGAAGCAAAAGGAACAAAGGACAAAGGCGAATGTGATGTTGATTGAACGCCGTCAGCGAAAGAACTGAACTGTTCCTCGCTTCCGAACGGTCTGTTTATTTTCCCCCGGTTTGCCTCGCACATGACCGGGGACTCGCTTCCGTTTTAGGGGTCCGTGGCAAGGGAGGTAACTTGTGGTATTTGCTCCCTTGCGCAGCCTGGCAGGACATCACATTCATCACACCATCTTATTTTTTGCTGGCCACAGTTTCTCATATGATCTCTGGGGATCCACATTGTGAGTTGTGATGTCCAGCGGTCATCTGACATTCTTGCAACAATCTCTGACTCCTGTTTTTTCTCTAATATACTGTGCTGTGATTTCTCCATGTGATGTTGAGCATGAAAAATATAAACGTGGTCACCTTTCCAAAAATGTTATGTGTATGAAAATCGCTATTATTTAAATATTTCAGCAAAACCAATGTGTGTGTGGGTGAGCATGGGTTACCTGGCCCCAAATTACATAGTGTACAGCATTTTTGTAAAATAAAGAATATGATCCATTCTAAAATATTGACTCCATTGAAAAATAATATATACAAAACCACAAGGCCAACTGAAAATGTATTAAAGCAACATAGTTCTGAATTATGACCATACTTACTGGAAAGTAAAATGTTTAATTTGAATATGTCTGAATGACGGCATAAAACAGGATGTTGATAGATAGTAAAGCAATATGTTGAGGTCAATAAATTTTATAAAGTAGATCAAACTAAATATTGAAAATTTTCAAATTGGTGTTCATTGTTCGGTTTTACAAGTTTTATCTAGAACAATTCTTAATGATGATAACGATTATAGTTATCTTACACTGTTGATGATCTTGGGCTTGTTTGAAATTTAATTACAATTTTTTTATGTCTGCATTTTGTACTTACTCAGGCTTTCAAACATGTGTATGCAATGCGAGCCAATCTTGGGGACCCATTTGATTCAGACTATACAGAAGAGATTTACAATGTCACAGACCACATGCTGAGGTGAGAATTATTGAATAATTTTTCATCCATACATCAAGAATTCAAATTAATTTTAAGCTTTTAAGTGTTTTATATTCACATTTAATTCAAAGTTTATAAGTTTAAATATTCATCTTTTCATTTCAGCTTCTGGTTGAATAAATTTTTTCTTGTCTTCTTATAACTTATTAATTTAATTAAAAAAATAGATTTATCATTATCAAAATCTCTTCTTATTTAAAAAGAATTTCCAACCACAACTAAATTATTTAATAAGGAAATTGTTTATCAATCATTTATTTAAACTACTCTCCTAATCAGTGGCCTTTCTACAGGGAGGACCAGAAGGGGCCATGCCCCCCCCCCCCATTTTGGTTGGCCCCACCACTTTCATACGCTTTGTTTTTGTTTTGAGAATAACCTCCCTTGTTGTCTGACTTGGGGTTGCGAAAGTAAAATAGTGCCCAACTATATGAAAATTGTTTGACTTAGTAGTATTTTATTCAATTTAGTAAAGTATTATACTTATATTTTAAAAATCATTCATATAAGTTGTGTATATCAACATGGTGAAGTATAAAAATGAAGATTTCTCGTCACATGCATTTCGAGCCCCCCCCCCTCCTAATCCCGGCCCCCAAGTGCCCCCTCTATCTTTCTTCAATTATTGTCTTGTAACTTTTCCTATTTTGTTTTCCTTAGCCCTATCATGGCATCCATAATCCGTGAAAAGATCAATCAAACTTATCCAGTGTCAGACAGTGATCCAGCCAGTTACATGCCACAATACTACATGCAGCCTGATCGTGGCACCTCGCATGTCTCTGTGATTGACACTGATGAACTCATGGTTTCGTCTACTTCGTAAGTAAACATAAATTTCCAAATTTAAAACTATTTTATCTTGACTAAATTTTATAAAGAAATATGGGAAGGATTTTACAAGCATCATTTTTTTGGTTTATAGTAGACAGGATTTTTTTGCTAGTGTTTTTACAGGTGTCAGGAAAAGAGAAAAGATGTTTTTGTTTTTAGCCAGGTAAGATAAAAAGCTTACATACGCACATTCCAGTGGTTTGACTTCCTTACCAAATATGGAAAGAAAAATGAGGTCTTTTTTCTTGGGTCATTGGATATGCAAATACTACATTAACATCAGCCAAATATGGAATGGCTGAAAGTATCGACTGCAAACATTGCTACATTACCATATTGGGTTTATCTTGTGAAAATTTCAGAAAAAAATGACTGTATAAGGAGGTCTGATGTAGAAAATGATGAGGCCCTTTTCAGTTTTAAAAACAGACAGAAAAGACAGAGATGGGAAGGGAAAGAAAAGGTTTGCAGATGTTTACGATTTAAGAACTAAAGAAAAGAATGAACTTTCCAAGAAAAAACTATGAAGACAGGCAGGAGAGACAGAACAATCTAGAGCCGGACAAATGGAAACAGAAAAAGAGAGACCATTTTAAAGAAAACAGATAAAGATATCCGAGAACAGACAAAAAAAGAAAGGCAGAGGAACTCTGTTTGAAGAGGAAGAAAAAAACGAAGAGAGTAAAATGTAAAAGAAACAAGAAAGTGAAAGAAAAAAAATTCTATCAGGAGGACGGAAGAAATACTGTCTAAAGAAATAGGGAAAAAGAGAGAAAACAAATGAAGACATTACTTATGCAGACTAAGAAGAGTGAAACAGAAATCAATAATTATTAAATGGGACGATATTAATTCAACCATTTGACCTGCAGGAGATATGGGGTCAGCAGAGACAAACGTGTGTCAAATCTCTCCCCTATTTTAAAGACAGGAAAGAATTCTAGTTGGAGTTGTTAAATTAGTGATGAAGGCCTCCTCTCGTCTCCTGTTGGCTGAATCAGACTACAAGTATGTTTTGGTTATTGAAAACTAAAGATATTTTAACTAAAGCAAACGTCTTGTGATTTTTATTTTACAATTTCAAATGCTGCTTGCATGAGACTTTTCAGCAATAAAGTGACCACCTTGAGAATTTTAAAGTATTGGCCAGCAAAAAAGAAACCAAACTAGATTCGACCAAAGAAGACCTGAATAACTCAACAAGTGTCCAACACAGGAAAACAGATAAACAAGTGCTTGATGATTCTCTACGCCCCACCTCATTATAATTTTCCTATTTCAGACTTTGGAAGTCGGTTTTTTTTCCACAAAAATTAAAAATGAATGTATTCATTGTTTATACTTATCAAATATTAATGACTGAGAAAATAATTATTTTTCTAAGACTACTATTCTTAATGTCCTCTTAGTTTAAAAATGGAAGAATATTTTTGTTGTCATTACTTCAACTGTGAAGTAATGACAACAGAAATATTCTTCCATTTTCTTTTCTTTTTTTTTTTCTTTTTTCTTTTTTTAATCTCTTATGCAGGGAAAATTTGATTGGTATGTTCTGCCCTGGTTCCATTTTTAAGTGTAACTGACTGACTTTAATTGAATAGGGAACCAGTATTTAAATTTGTTCTGTCTAAAAAATCTCTTTATCATCTAGTATCTAAAATCTCAAAAATTATTTTTTTTGACAATGTGCATTGCTAAAGAAAAATGTCAGGCAGAAGAGATAAGAGATTTTGATGAGAAAGATTATTTATATAACTTTGACTGATTTGCATATATGTGTAGCTATATATACTCATGCAGCAGGATTTGCATATGTGTGTAACATCCTCACTTTCTCAAATAAAAATTTGCCTACTTTAGCTGGCTGAAAACAGTTATTACATTTGATCTTTACTAAAGAAAGATTAATGGCTGCTAAAGGGGATTTTTCATGGGCTAGATGGACAATAATGGTATAGGCTATTTTGATGTTATGTCCTAAATTACAGGAAAAACTCAAAGATCTTTAAGCAATTGTAAACGGTGTGTATGTTGTGAACACATAACTCTAACAAGTACATAAATCAATTGTGAGTTGACTTGAAATAAGATCATATAAATGTATTATCACTAATTTGGACTGTAAGATCTTTTTTCTTTAACTTTACCTGCAAGAAAAATAAGTTGTATGTGTTTTATACTGCAGGTCTACTGATGAACATAGATTTTGTCTACTACTGTCATGTACTACATATATACCAGATATTACATTTTTTGAATATCTTTCAGGACTATCAATACTTGGTTTGGTTCTCATGTTCTTACAAAAAATGGAATCCTGTTGAATAGTGAAATGGGGGATTTCTCATCACCTGGTCAACCCAATTTCTTTGATATTCCCCCAAGTAAGGTAAGAACATTTGATTCTCAACTCTCCTTCAAGGTGTAAATGTAATTCTTATTTATTTTTTTCTGAGGATATTCAGTGTGGGTGTGATTTTGCCTTTAATCACTATTTAGCTGAATATAAAATAAGATTAGAAATACAAGACAGTAACATTGTTTATGCTTAAGGTGAATGTTTCATAGGATTTAGTGTCACTTCACTTCAGGTTGAATGAGTTATTAGACATCACCATGGTGGGATAAGAAGTGATTAAAGTGGATGTAACCTGTGTCACACTGATGGTACGCATAATTGTTTTGTTAAAAACTCTATCCAAAAACAAGCAGACAGTGGCAGATATATAACTGGACATACCTTGATTGGCCTCTCACTTTTATAATGAGACATCTTTTTATTGCAATATATTAAAATAAACCTTTTGTATTTGATGTTGGTTCATGTTTTATTTCCTGCTGCATTGCCAGCAATATGATGAAAAAGATGTTCTATATAGAGATATGAATATAATTAATATAGCCATTCAGTGGTTACAGAAATTTGTTTCAAGTAAAACATTTGTATGCTTATGGTGTAGCATAGAAAATGCAGTAAAATCAAATATTTTTAACATATGAAAGTTTTATGCTCATTAGTTTATAAAAGTTTAATTAATATTGGTCTTATTTCAACCACCAGACTGGAACAGTGTTTCTCACTTAAAATGTAGAAAATTTTGTAGAATCAGATTTGCTCTTTGTTCAAATCCAGACAGTTTCCTCCTAAATAGTACTCTTTTTAAACATTTAATACTTTTTAAAATTCTTTTTTCCTCAATATAACATTAATTTATATTTATCCAATGTTTTAGATGAACTTTATCAAGCCAGGAAAACGTCCACAGTCTTCTGTGAGTCCCGCAATCGTCCATTCAACATTGGCCCCTTGTGATCTTAGAATTGCTATTGGTGCCACAAATGGTAGTAAGATTCCTACTGGTAAGCTATTATATGCCATCATTTCGGTAATAAACAGATTGGTGAGTGGAGGAGCAGGATCCAAAATTGTAAGTATGGAAAAGATGACATACTTACAGTGTGCATAATGCTTTCTACACTCTCTCAAAATCCAGACACAAGTTACTATTTACATATCTATTAAGGAGTCATACTTATGTATCTATGGTATACTTAACACTTTGTTTATTGCTAAACTCCTTTAAAACACATTGATTTTACTGTCAGCATTATTGATTCTATTGTCATAAAACAATTCTATTACCATTTAATCTTATTGTTATTAAATTTTAAACCAGGTTGGAATATACTTGCTACAATCAGTATTTAGCCATGGACATCTATGTTGCTTTTTCCATTGCCAGAGCATTACAATATGTAAGGGTTAAAGCAATAGTTAAGCAGGGAATAGCAAGACAATGATATTTTTCAAGGATAATTCTGTTTTTGATCAAGCATATGTTTGTAAATGAATAAGCTGCTATTTAAAACTGGGTTGATTCCTAGTTTCCTGTTAGCCTTAAAATTATCTCCCTTTTCAACAACAGAAACATCTTCATTTCCATCAAACTTTAACTCGCCCACTCGATGTTAAAAATGGTGCACAAATAAAAACAATTTAACAATTTAATTTATTCAAAGCAATAACAATCTGGGTTTTTTTTTTCAAGGTGGAGATAATCCTTATTACTTTGGAACTGGGAAGAGTTTCGATACCTAGCAGCCCATGAAATTGCTGCAGGGCTAGGCCCTGAGAAGGCACATGCACTTCCACTGTACCATGCATTGACGGGCTGTGACACTGTCTCAAGTCTTATTGGCCACGGGGAAAAGACTGCATGGGCTCTGTATCCAGAACTTATATATAAACAATTTTCTGCCCTGGCTGACATACCACAGGAGGTATTGCCATGATCGAGATGTTTATTATCCTGCTTTATGACCAAACCAGCACATGCACAGAAATAGACAAGGCAAGGAGGAAGCATTTTGTGAAGAAGCACAATGTGCAATCAACCCCCTCCTCCCCCCAACAAAGGCTGCCTTAGAGGAGAGCAGTGTACTAATGAGTTTATGTGTTAGGTCAGATGCTAGAGTCCATACCAGAACAACCTTCACTGTATAGATGGAGCTGGTCAAAGACATCTGATGGGTGCCATGAACCCTTCTGGACATGCCTACCAGATGCAGGCCAGTCCAGCTATGTTCCTGCAAATATAAGAAGGGTTGTGTAAAGCAGTGCAAGTGTAAAAAAAAAAGCTGCCTTAGACTTCACAGCCCTCTGTTACTGTGAAGGGGAGTGTTAAATAAACTTTCTCCTGATAGACCCTAGCTTTGGGCAGTTATTTTTATCAGAAGGAAGCTTCTGGGCAATTCGTTCCAAATTCGAATTCTGCATCATAAAAAAGTATGATTTGACACTGAGATCATCCATATTAGACTATATCATTATGATTTTCATACCAGTCATGGCCGCCATCCTGAATTTTTGATGACTTGCATGTATTATCCAAATGGCAATACCCGAGAACTATGTATGGTAAAAAATTCAACTAATTATGTCCTCAATATCATTATATCCATTGCTGATTAGAAAATTGATCTGGAACAGTTGTGGCTGGCAGACATTTTTAAATGTTTGCCATAGGCAACTTATTGCAAATTTATGATGGCTCAATATCCAAATTTTGAAATGCCTTTGGCTATAAGTGCACCAAATTATATGCTTTTATCACAAAATGCACAATTGGCTTGAAATTTCAAATTCTCACTACTATGGGAATTTTTCTGATGACCAGTAATTTAACACTAATTGGAGAAAGTGTCATTCAAATAATTTTAGATGAAGTACAGTTATTGTTTATTATTAAATTTGTAATTTACAAACTTTTGCTTTATTCTTGGTTTCAAAACTATATACTTATGAAAATTATATGTAACATGGGTCGGTCAATCGGTAATGCCTGTTCTTCTTTAATTACATTATATTTAATAGTAGAAGCACACAAAGAATACCAAAATGAACACAAGTCTCAGAATTCCAAATCTAGTCCTCCTTCCTTCTCAATCGTGGTATTCCACCTTTGAATAAGGGCATGTATCATCGCCTCGTAGAATCTTCTTGGCTGCTTTCTTAACCATGTGCAAGTTGCCTCTTTCACCTCATCATCATTGGAGAACCACTGTCCCCTGAATGCCTTCTTCATGGCCCCAAACAGATCAAAGTCTGGGCCAGGTCAGGACTGTAGGGTGGATGAGGCAAGGTTGCCCAGCCATGCGCTGTGATTGCTTGTCTGGTCTTTAAGCTGCTGTGAGGCCTTGCATTGTCATGTTGCAAAAGCACATCACTCATCTTCAAATGTGGCCTAGCTTGAAGAAGCCTTGCTCTATGTTTTGACAATGTGCTCATGTAGAACTCCTTTCTGGTTCAGTTTCTCCTTTCTCTCTAGGATTGCAATTAAATCTACTGACCCATCTCCTTACTCTGCTTACATCAAGTGCAGCCTTTCCATATACATTCACTAATCCCTTGTGAATGTATGCAGCACTTTCTCCTTCCAAAAACAGAAATTCTATGGCAGCTCTTTGCTTTCTACATGTGTAGAGAGGGGCAGGAAAAGAGAAGGTAACTCCACAAAGTTTCCCCCTGGGCTTCTAGACACTTTATGGTTTATAGCTAAAAGAAACCCTAGGAATTCTGACTAATACATTTAAAATTAAATTAGAATGGGTATTACTTTTTGACCGACCCTTGTATATATAAAATCTATTTGTATTAATATATGATGTGTGTGTATATATTTTTTTTTTTTTTTCAAACATGTTTTATTGTGAATGTGAGAAGCAACACTTCTTTTGACTGCAACCTCATGATCTCGGATAACTTTGGAAGAATGATATGAATTGTTGTATTGGTCAGTAATATTTGGTGAAACACACACACACACACACACATGCGCATGTGTACACAAATTGTATTTACTGATCAAAGCATGAAAAATTCATTGTGCATGTGCACACACACATGCAGTATCCAGTACTCTGATCAGTAAATACAATGTGTCCATATTTAATTGATATGATCATATAAATGAATGTAATAAGTATGCTGTGTTTGTATATCTCAGGTGTTGCTGAGGTATTGATAAATCTTCTGTCCTACAAGATGGACTTGGTGAAAGCCATTACCCAGCCTCGAATTCATAACCAACTGTTCTCCAATATGACTGAGTATGACCGTAAGTATTTATTCAGTTTTTTTTTTTGTTTGTTTTGTTTTGGTTGGTCATCATTTTACCATTAAGACCTTCCACTGTGCTGATGCTGTCAAGAATCAAATGCTGGATGATTGACAGGATAAACTCTGTATTTGGATCAATTGAGTCTTGACTTATTGGTATGACCAACCCTTTATATTAGTTTGGCACAGTCAGCTTATACACTTTTTGTACAATTTTATTGTCCCTTTTTTTTTCTTTGGTATCAACATATCTCACAATGTCGGACAAGAACAGTTACTTCTCATAAGTGTGTTAATTCTATTTATGGATAACGTTCAATGATACATGATGTAATATTGTTTCCATTGTTTACTTCTGCTCAACCTTGCTTTAGGTATAACCCCCATTTCTGTAAGTACACGGTCATCATATATGTAAAATTAATGCATGAAATAATAAGATCTATTGTGAGTACATACTTATTTCATGGTGGCAACATCGCGTACACAGAAGACTGAAAATTAAGTGACAGCGTGCAAATTAGGCTCCGATCTTAACACATAAATTGGAACAAATACTGCCAAGCCAATAAACCGTCATGGCTGACCACAACAACCTCAATAACATTAAAATGAACTGGGACAATCTGAACAAAGCCGGGACTATGGGCCTATTCCACCAACAGTGCAAAATGATATTCAGACTAAGGAAAATAACAGATCCACAGGACCAGGGGGACGAGATCCTGCTATGCACAAGAGAAACAGAAAATAGGGAGCAGGCAACAATATGACACATGACATTCTAGGTACATAGTGGTATTTTTGTTGTATGTCAACAAGCACTCACCAACACCAAGTGGTTCGCCTCTCATAGATAACAACACATGATTTTTTTTTAATCACAAAAGTTAAGGTATTTTTATTCATTAAAAAAATTAAAGTATTTCAATATTTTTTATTTGCAGAATTTTTTAGCCGAAGTATTGTGAATGGGCTGAAGGCTATGGGCCACAGCATGGTGAAGCGATCAACTCCTCTGAATATCGTCCAGGCTGTGATCAAACACAATAACAATATCACAGCCTTCTCAGATTTCCGCAAGGGTAATTTCTCTGCAGTTTATTAAGTAAACATCCACTGCCATTATTTCCCCTTGCCACAATGTGATTGCTTCCGTCTCTTCTCCCTTCAATGCCACAAGGCCACAAGGAAAACATCGGAAACTGCATCCAAGGACAAATACCATAAACTGTTTGGGTTTTCTTTATTCTTCTTTCTATCTTTTGCTTTTTTATAAATTATGTAATTCCGCAAATTGCTTTGTTTTTGTTGGAGAAATGCAAAAGATTTTAATTTTTCTGCTTTTAAGCACTCAAAGATCAAAATGACCCCCAAAATATCCCTGCATTGGAAACACATTGTTTGATCCCAAACTTGATTACTTCAGATGCATCACATATGTACATTGTAATATGCAATGAAATTCAAATGAGAAAGTTGCAGTAATGTGTGTTTTGGATGAGCAGATTCTAATATTGTTGACCCGTGGATTCTTTGTGTTTGTTTTTAACCTAAAGAAACAATCAAGTTATATAGAAATAATTTGTAATTTTATGGAAAAAACTAGGAATTCTCAGAAAGTGGATATTGAAATATCGGTTCCTTTGACATGTCGGTGGTGATCACCCCATGTTGTCAAGACATTGTCCTTGATTGTTTAAGCAAAAGAGATAACTCAATGAAGTTGTTTTCCTTGTCCAAGAAATGCACATTGTTCTGTGTTTTTAGCAATGTATCCTTGATGTACTGACACAAAAATCACTGAAACAGTTTGACCCTGAAGGGAACAGTGTTGAAAATCATTACACTCTTTTATTTTTGTATTCTTTTTAGAGAAACTTGTTTCAGTTTCAAAATTTATTTCGCTCACAGTTTTTCATCTTAATATCAATGACATTTATAGACTAAAGTCTATTTCTGATATTTTTATGGCATTTTTTCTGTTGGAAGTTTTTGTAATGTATTTTACAAAATAGAAACATTTTCTCAGCTTTTTTTTTTTTTTCAATAAAATCATTTTCTTATGGGATTTTAAAAAATTGTAATGTCATAGTTATAATCAAACTTTTAAAAATATTTTCTTTTAATATTGTTATTCATTGTTGTATAAATAGATGCTTTATTTGTCATCAATATTATGTGCACATTGTTCAACAAAATGTAGTACTTGGGAACAATCATTTGCTTTCCCATCAAATCCAATGCTCCTTATAAAATCTTCAAGTTGGAATACAATTTTCAATAACAGATCATCCAAAAGTGTCATATTTCATTCACATTTTTATTGTTTCTGTGGAAAATGATTGTTTTTAATCTCAAACAGTATTACTAGCCGTAAAGGAACTAAGAAATGACACATAAAGAAAGTGAAGTAACTCTTTTTACTAAAATTTCTAAGTAGATAAAAATAAGTTAGTTGTGACTGTTTAATGACTGAAATTGTTTTTTCTTTTAGTATAAAACATACTTGAACAAAAATGCATCTTGTTTACTGCTTTGTGGAACCATCTTTTTCTATCAAAGGTGTAGGTAACATTTGAAATCTTTGTGCAAATTTTTTCATGCGTTGTAAGCTCTGAAATTCTTTTTTTTCTTTTTAATGTAGTTCTAAAAAAACTGTTTAGCCCCAGATCCACAAAACAGCATCTTTGATAATTAACAAATTAGTATTGTCCTATTTGCGAAATGATAAGCTTATTTTCTTATAACTTCTGTTTGTTTGTTTTTTGTAATAGAAGGAAATTGCATTATTTTTTAAGTTCTGATTTTTAAACCTGTGTCTAATCCTGTTGGTAAACCATTGTACCTCACTCATTTTCATACAAATCATTTAAGTAAAAAAAAAATGATTATTTTTAAAAAAAATTTTTATTAATAATAATAATTTACAAATCTTCATAATCCTGTTCACTGCCCACTGGCAGCTTTGTAAAATCAATTTCCTCATGTCTCTTTTTAAAAACTTTTTCTTATATATGTTAGTTTTTAACATCTATTAATGATCCAGTGTTATTAAGAACACAGCATTTCTTTACAAATAAAATTATGTGTGTATATATACAGTACGTGTCAAAAATATATCATCAGTCAAAAATTTTGTATGAGTGAAAATTCTGTTGGCAATATTTTCAATTTTACAGCTAAATGCATGATTATTTTTTTTTTATTCGTGTTCTTTACACTTCACAAATAAAAATTGCGAAAGGAAGCATCACAACCTAGTAATTACAGGATTTGAAAATATTTTTTATTAAAAATGACATTTAGTAACACACATGCTATTTATTTTGACAATAAAAGTTAATATAGGCAATATTTTGTGCTCCCTCCTTTTGCTAGCAATGTTGCTTGAATCCATTTAGACACTGACTCATATAAGGAATCTAGGTATTCACGTGTTATTGTATTTTCCCAGGTAGACTGAATTGCTGCTATTAAAATGTCTTGAGTCATCAGTTTTCATTTCAATTTTTCACCTAAAGCATTCTTGAGTTTCTCCCAAATGCTTTCTATTATATTTAAATTGGAAGAGTTAGCTGGCCAGTCTAGAATGCTGATTCGCTTACTGGAAAATAAATTTGAAACGGAATGTGCAACGTAGCATGCTAAAATATCCGATTTCATGAGTTCGTTAGTGAGCGTTTGAACGGCAAAAGCTTACCCTCTAGAACACCCAAGTACGTGGTTGCATTCATTCAACCTTCATTGACGTATAGGACACTCTTGCTTTTTGCCAATGTGCATCCCTATACCATAATTGACAGATGGAATTTTACAGGGCATTTTATTGCAAATTTCCAAATTTTTCAGACCTCTTCCTCAAAATATTCTTGTTTCCATTGCTGGAAACATATTGAATGTTGCACTCATCGCTAAAAATTACCTTTCTCCAATCGTTTACAGTCCACAACTGGCTTTTATATGTTCTTTAGTAAGGAGAGGTTTCTTAACCTTATGAGCGCTTACCAGGCCAGATTCTTTTAGTTTTTACCTGCTGCATTCTATATCCCACTTCTGTTTCAAACTTGACAAAGAGGTGTCTTTATCTTCTAGGTAGCAGTCTTTTCGATGAATGCTGAAGCGTGGACGTCCGGTATGTCCTTTAGGTTCAAATGTCACTTCATCCATTATTCTTTTTAGAACTTTTGAGAGACAAGATTGACCAACATTCATGTGTGTGCTCCTATATCTCTAAAACTTTTTTTTCCCCAGTAACCATGTATTTTATTAATTAAAAAAAGGTTCCAGTCTGCCAACCAGACAATGTACCTAGGTATTGCTACTGAATTTTTGACCACTACATAATAATTTATTCTAAAAATGACAGTTAATTATAATTGTACTGTCTTCTATAATAGATATATAATTTTGACACGCACTATATACAATTTGGTTACGGAAACATAGATGACAAATGAACAATGCAAAATTAAATTTAGCAAAAAAAGATAACTGTGATAAAGAAGTTTCCCTTGCCTAGGTTTACTTTTTTAAATACTGGGATTTGTTTTTAGAGAAAGTTTTATTCAAGTTATAAATTACAATTGGATTCTAATGTTTCACAAGCTTATTCCTTCACACAAACATTCCCTTAAGAATTTAAATAGGATCATAAAATCAAATTAATCACTGTTGGGATTTGGACCCATGACCAAGTCATGTTTGGATTTATGATTTAAGTTGCTGTTCCAATTTGAATATAAATTGCATTAAGGTATCTTGCTGCAAAATGTCATTTTATTAGTTATAAAAATATCACAAGATTTTCTATCCTTGGAGAGAAGCACACTATAACTACTAGGAGGTACCAGAAATCAGTGTAAATATTTTAATACATTTGCTGAAGAAAGAACTTTTTGGAGGACAACTGATATGCTATCTTTTGGATGTAGCACAGTATGTACTTAGTGTTTCCCTAATTTTATTAAAAGTAATTCTCCATCTTTAACTTGAATTTTGGTGAAGGGATATTTATATTCGTCAATGTATTTCGCCAAAAATTATCTTTCAAAATCCAACCTCTTTTCAATTTTTCATTATGAGACATATTTTCTTTCGCCTGTTTAACCAAATAATTTTTGTCTAAGGACATAAAATATTTTCCAACAAATTTCTTTTAACTAATTGCACCCATATATGCAAAGGTTATGTAAACAGTTTATTATCTCTTGTTAATCAAATTTTGATTGGCTGCAGTAAAGTGGGTTTGATTTTGTTAATATTTCAGTGTTTGTTTACATCATCATCATTGTAAATCAAGTTCACTTTCATGATTGTTGAAATATTATGCAAGTAAGAATTACAAGTAAAATGAATTGCTTTCATCTATTGTCAACTATAATTCTATCTATGGATGCATATTTATACTAATTGTATAGATGTTTATGCTATTGATATTTACTTGTCTTACTGGCTAATCAAATTCAAACATAGATGAGAGATTTATTTTGTCTGGTTCTAGGCTTGATCTTTAACACATTTTAGGCCACTGAGTAAAATTACTTATACCTATTTTAGGCTGGTATTTTTTTTTTTTTTTTATAACTGAAGATGAAATTTCATCTTGTTCTTCTCACGGCTGGAAATATTTTAATGGTCATTTTTTAAATCTACATTAAGGTTAGTAAAATAATGTTAACTCATTGCATAATGTATTCCAGTGTTAGTTGGAACTAGAATTGCTAAACCCAAAGTAATGGTTAAAAAAAGTGATATTCAAGGATATTTATTTTAATTTTTCTTTTACACACCTTTTTGTTCTTGTACTCTTGGCATTTATTAAATAATTATCTCCTTGAAGATCCTCAAATGAGCTGAAAGAGAAAAGACTAGGAGGGCAACTAACCATTAATGGTTTTTAAAATAATTCAAATAAGATATTGTAGAAAATGTTATAAAGAATAAAACTACTGAAAGCTTTGTTTGTTTCTGCAAGCTTTTTCACCATCAGTCGTAGTTGCTGGTGGTGGTTGTTATTAGAGAAAACATTATGGGTAGTTTGTACATATTTTAAAAGTAAAAATAATGTTAGTCTCTCAAGAAAATGATACTGAGCTTTCCATTTTTTATCTTTTTAGCAAAACGATGGTTGATAAATTGTTAAATGAACATAAATGTAAAAACTTTACATTGCACAATAAAAATTTTTCGAAATTATTCTTGACAATAAAAGATTGTAACTATCTGGTTTGTTGTAAATTGTACAAAAATACGAGAAAAGCCATTCATTCAGAACAGTGTAAAAAAAATAAAGGTTCTTGATTCAGAATTTACATTTAGATTTGTAGTATCTACAATTTATATCCAGCAAGTAAGTTGACGTTTTGTGGATGATCATTTTAAAAAAGATAAAAACTGGCAAGTTTTCTGTACATTTTTCTTTTCTCTTCTTCCTATTTGTGAGATGAAACTTCTCTTTCTCTGTGAGTGGAAGGCAAGAATCAATATCAACAGAAGCTATCAAGTGGATCTGATATCTACAATTGTTGCTGCTACCTATATATAATGAACAGTGACTTTTTCTGTTTCTTCCGCTAGAGTGCATAGATATTATACTTTGATCCTAGGCAGAGCGCACAGATACTCTGATTCTACACTGATTCATATGTAAATATACTATGCTAGTATTTAAGGTTTGTAAATATTGCTGTAAAAAAAAAACCTGGCAAAGAGTTTCAAGTAACTTTTTTGTAAGATCATGTACAAGATGCATATGTCGAGAAAGGCATGCATCTGGAAACACTTGTAGTTGTGTGAGATTATTGCATCTTTTTTTTTTATCTGACACATTTTTAACTTCTGTATTTCTAGCAATACACCATTATGTTAGGTGTGGTAAATAATTTTTTGTTAAAATTGCCTTTCAGCCTCATTCTAAAGAATGGAGTCTGAACAGCCTGAAAAAATAAAAAAAAAATATTCATTTATTTCCTTTTTGGTTGTTGATAGTGAATTATTTTTGTTTTTTTGATTCCTATATTTTAGTTCCTGTGAAGGATTAGTGTCAGTGAAGATTAACCTGATCATTTTAGGAAATTCTGAAATGCCATTTGAGAGATGCATGGATATTTAGTTATTAGTTGCTCTATTGATTTTTTAAAAACATTATTTAATAATTTTAAATTTATGATATTACTTATATATGGAAAAATGTTCTGATAAATAATCAACGTGGGCAGTAGCCCACGTTGATCATTTATCAGAACATTAAATAGTTTTACTGCCCTGTTAAAATTACAGAGAGAGAGAGAGAGAGAGAGAGAGATTCAAAAGAAGTCGTCTGATTTCCTCAAATCCCGACTTGCTATAACTTTTATTAATTTCGTAAATTATTTTACAAAATGTGTCACTTCAAATGGCTATAACTGAATCAAACCCTGAGCCACACTCTTATCATATATGTTGAGAGGTTGTTTTTTATTTTAATAGATTTGAAAACTTTTAAAGTCTGGGATTTAAGGAAATCAAATTTTGTTAAGTCTAAAAATATCACAGTTAGGTTATGAAATCAGCAGCAGTAGCTTTCTACTCTACAAAAAGATTTGTAGTTGAGATTTATGTTTAAGGTTCAACACAGAATTTCTGGTACAACAGAAAACACATTGGAATCAAAATTATTTGTTATCGTTTGTAGCCCCTGAAAATGAGTGACCAAAAAAGAAAGTGTTGTCAATACTCAAATGAATGCTCAAAATATGGTGTTATTCCATCAATAAATAAGGAACAGTTAACAATGTATTCAATGTGAAAAAACTTTTTCAAATGAAGGAATGAAACCTTTGAGAATGATTGATCACTTGAAAATAAAGCATCTGGACAAAGCAAAGAAGGATTTAAGCTACTTTCATGATTTAAAAATCAAATATGAAAATCGTTCTACATTCAAAGAACTGTTTGAAAAGCAAGAAAACCAACTTGAGAAGGGACTTATTGTATCTTATAAAATTTCAAAGCTAATTGCCAAATGTGGAAAGCCACATGCTATGGAAGAAACTCATTCTACCAGCTGTGAAAGAAATCTTTGATACTATGATGGATTCTACTACACCGGATATAATACCTTTAATTCCATATAGTAACAGTTCTGTATCAGCTAGAATTGATGAAATGACATTGAAAATAAACTCTGCAATGACTTGAAAACTTGTAAATTTTGCCACTATTTTATTAAATTTGACTAGTTTATTTTACCGTCATCATAATTTTAGTTGTTTTTATTCAATCTATTAATTCGGGCCACTATTTCTATTTCTATGAAAATTAAGATAGAGGTAAAAACTAGTCAAATTTAATAAAAAGTGGTATGTTACATCCAATAATATTAAAGATTGATTTATAAAAAAATGACTACCAAGTCTCATATGTAAAAACAGCATAAATATGGCGCCGAGAGTCGGTTATAGGGAGTGAGTTTATAAGTGTAAATTAGCTTCTGCTAATCCATGAAGTCTCTGGCTGATTGGTAAAAGCAGCTAGGTGTAAACTGGAGGCTTACTCTTTATTCCCAATTGCGCTGTGGCCCGAATTAATAAGTTGTATAAAAAAACAACTAAAATTAGGATGATGGTAAAAGCTAGTCAAATTTAATAAAAAGTGGTACGTTACAATACTTCATCCAATAATAATAAAGATTGATTTTGTTTACAACTTGAGACATTATGTGACAAAGCTTTATTATTGGCTTACGTGTGCTATTTAAATAGTGATTGGGAGGTTATTCATCGACCACATTTGGCTGCAAAGCATCTCAGTGATTGATAACAACTTGCAAAGTTTCATGTAATCTAAGCAGTGAATAAACTAAAAGCCCATCCCCTGAATACCCGTATATTTTGGCAGCTTTTGCAACGGAACTGAAGAAGAATTTGAGTGACTTTTACTGTAGACTGAAGTTAGATGGCTTTCAAGAGAAAATTGTCTGCAACGCTTTTATGACATTTTTTTATTCTATTCTTGAATTTTTTAATCAGTTGATGAAATGTTTATTGAGCTGGAAAGCAAGAAGCTGATATGGCTTATCTTTCTTATATTTTCAACAAATTAAACGAGAAAGGGAAATAAGATGCGGCTTATTAAAGCAAAAGGGATATTAATGGCATTTAGCAACAAGATAACAGTCTACAAAAACAGCATAATAAGGCAGGGTTTTCATCAGTTTCCAAGTTTCCAAACACTGGAGGAAATATGGTGATACAATTTAAAGACCTTGATGAACTAAAAATATTTTTTAGCCGATGCAAATAAAGAACTAATAGACCTTCAAAATGACGTTGAAGCTCAAGTATGGTTTCGACAAGATGGCTATGAAGCATTCTGGCCCAAAGAAAATAAATATCCCCAACTTTGCCAAGAAATAGAATTACTGCTGCTAACTTTTCCATCTTCGTACTTGGTCAAAAAAGGATAGAGCGCTGTCATGCAATTGCTAATCAAGCAACGAAATAGATTGCAAATAAGGAGAGACTTAAGACTGTTTGTCAAATATTGAACTTGATATTGATGAATTATCAAAAAAGCTCAGGGTAGCCATTAGTCTTATTCCAAACTATCTTAATTGTTTAACAATTAAATTGTAGCATCCATCTAAATGTTCTATTTGTAAATACAAATTATAAAATTACTAGCATAGTACCTGTCAAAAATGATGGGATTATTTCTGTTATGGATAAATTGTACAAATATATTTAAGTGACAAAACAAAAAAGATCACAAAAATGTATGAATGTATTTTCTTATTTATTAGGATGAAATTAACTTGGTTGAAAGCGTAATATCATTTTTCTGATCTTTTGTTTTGTCACTGAAATGCAAGACCACTTTGACTTGGGTAAACAATCGCCAAAAAATAATTACAGATGGATGGAAAGCATAAATTCAAGAAATAAGACTAAGGTACTTTATTAAGCACACACTTTGATTCCGATTATAAATCAGCATTGCCTTCCAGGAACAAGAATAATTACCAATGGATAGAAAGCATACAATGGGTAAGTACCGAACATGCAGGACATGAACTAAAACAAAATTCATTACAAAATTCGGTTGGTATTACCTGAATGTTAACCTCAACTTCCATTTTAAAATATTTTAATAGTGGTGACACTAAAAGCTGAGCAGGCCTACCTGCCTGGGAGTATGTGCAGTCCCGCCTGTGGGTGTGTGTGCACGCCACTTTTAGTGTCACCATTATTAAAATGGGTGACATGAGGTTGACTGCTTTGACTAGTTGCAGGCATGAAAGGGACAGGCTGTTAATATGGTATTTATAAATTAACTAGCATAGTACCCTGTCAAAAATGACAGGATTTTTTGTTATCTATGGATAGATTAATATTTTAGAATATTTCTATTTTTAAACATCGATTTCAGTCACATAAGTCACACTCGCTCCCTCTCTTTAATCAGTTTTGAAAAGAGTAAAACATATGTCTTCACCATGACGTGAACAGACAAACAAACTTGGTGACTATGGTCTTTATATGTATAGATTTTATCCCATTCTCGGTCAACAGTGTTGTGGTCTAACAGAGGTATGGCATCTACCTGCCTATCACTTGCCTGAAGGTTCAAATTAGGGTAGAGATCATTAATTTGATATATATATTTGCTTTAACGTAACCAAAAACCCAAAAAGTGAAATGAGCTTTTATATATTAAGATAAATACTTATAACTTTATGGTGCAATTCATTGAACATCTATAGCCATTTACCAGTGCAATTTTAACATGTGGGGGTGCCAGCCCTTGCAAATATTTGAAAGGGGGGAGAGGGGTTAAGAACCACTGAATTAGATGAAATAGAAAGCATTACAATTCAATTTATTTAGCAGATTGAGATGGGAACATTTTTCACCTTTTAATAGAACTTTTTTATATTTTTTAAGTTTGTGAGGAAATTACCTTGTTAGTCCAGTAGAATTAGTTAGAATTTTTACATAGACCTTGAAGAAAGTCATTGCATAAAGCCCTTGCAAATTACTTTATAGTTAGAGGAAATGGTATAAAAGAACATATCAAAAGTGCGAGAATAGTTTTTTGAGAAAAACAACCAAATGTGATTAGTCTAATAGTGGTAATAATAGGGGGTCTAATTAAGTAGGCAGGAGAGATGTGTGTCTAAGACGAGATACAAACCCTATATACAGGGGTGTAACAGGAAATTTGGGGGCCCAGGGGATAGGCCCACTTGAGGATCCTCGATTCTAACATTTATGCAATGGTTCCCAACCTGATGGTTGTAAATGTATAGTAGAAATTGCAGTAGGTGAACTACTTTTCATAAAGCTTTTTTGGGGGACAGGTAGGGGGAATTTAAAATTGCTCCCCCACCCCTTCTCAAAGCTATACTCCTGCCTATATAAATCAAGGTTTGCTGTTTATATACTAGTTTGGGGGTGGGAAATACATTCCTGATATTAAGTTTTGAAAACTTTAAGAATTTTCTCAAAATTAAATTTAGATACAACTGCTGTCTGTTTTTTTCTGGCAACAGACAGGCAATGCATGTTGAAATGTGTAGGACATTGTTTTCAATGCACAAATCAACATACAAAGGCTAGATTTCAGTTGTTTGGACCATTCACCTAATGCAGACGTTTTCGATATTGAGAAGCAACTTGACAACATCAAGACTATCCTGGAAAAGCATGAGTATGGAAAAATACATCAGGATTGGAAGACAGTTCCTGAACTATCTCACGTGAAGCCTATGGTGGACAGGGTAACAGATCTTACTAAGATGAATGATGGGGACAAACGTACTTTGAAACTCTGGAAATCTTACCTAGAGAACACTTCTATACTAAGAATGCTACTATTTGCTAAAGGTACTGGAGAAAACAAATTGCATGTGTTTGGCATTAAAAGAATGATTCCAATTTTACATGCAGCTGGGCATATACATTAAGCAAGAAGTTTGAGAATCTATGTGCAACAAGTGGATGAGTTGAAAAATAGGATTCCTCAGGAATTGTATGAGATGTATACAGGAAAAGGTTATTTTACTGTGCATGGAAAAAAAATACTACTGAAGTGGAGATTTTAGTGGTCAGACCATTGAGCAAAATTTGATGCACCTGTTAAAGTCAGCAGGAGGGCTAACATATGGAAGACATATTACAGGGGGTTCCATTGCGTGGTTTGTACACATTTTGTTCCAATCTTTGAATATCTAGAAAATCTTGCAGGGGTCTATACTCCACGTCTTCGACACAGCATAAAGATCCATGTCTTTCCAACATGAAGCAAGATATGGCAGATGTTAGGAAGTTTAATAACCGGTTATCGACACTTTGCTTATGAGCAAACTCAATGTCTTGTATGCATTTCCAATGGTTTGATTGCAGATCCATCAGTAAATGGTGATGAAGTGTATAGTATTGGAAAAAACACTGATGCTCTGACAGGTAAGACTTTCACAGAAACAACACCAAGAAAGTCTAAAGTGGTCACCATCAGGATTTCCAAGAAAAACATCAAGGTTCATGGCAAAGTTGTGGACATTAACCCACAGAATTTTTTTAATCGGATCACTTGTGTCTTCAACAGCAGTGAGGAAATGGAGTTCTTCCCTAGTTTTGAGTTCTCTCCTGAACCTCCTGAACAATTTTAGAAAGGATGTAAAGTACATGGACCATGTGGATGGTTCTCCTCTGTATGTTGCAGATGGAGGCTACATTTTGCACAAGATTATTTGGCCTAGTGATGCTACATACAAGCATATCCCCACTAACCATGTGCAACATGTCATCAGACATTATGGAAGGAATGTGATGGTAGTGATTGATGGATATGGAAACGAGAATTGTACCAAAACATCAACTTGTAAGGTACGTGCTCTAAGTATGCTGAGAAAGAAATCAGCTTTGACTTAAGTATAAAAGCAATAACTGAACAAGATGAATTTTTAGGAAGTGAGTCTAACAAGGCCCAATTTATCAGTTGAGTTCCTCGTGGATGAGGGTATACAAGTTAAGCGAGATGCTGATTTTCTTATGGTTTTAACAGCATTGGAAGCTGCAGCTCAGAATTCTGACCCTGTAGTTGTCATGGGTAATGATACAGATCTTCAGTGTATGTTTGTGGAGAAATACAAGACTAGCAATGTAGCTGGACACTGGCAATCCCTCGGAAATCTATAATGTCAGGGATGCTCAGAAAAACGTTATTAGATGTGACGGGTGTAAGGAGTGGAACAAACAGGAGATCTTTAACATGGTAGCTGAGTGTAGTTGAAGCGAATTTTAAAAACTTTACTTGGATTTAAAACAAAAACAAAAAATAGGAAAGAAAACGCAAATAGATTTTGTACAATTGACAACGCCAGTTTGTCTTTACTTATACTTTTCATCTGTCATTTTCTTTGTTGTCTATTAATCAATCTTCACTTGCACAAAAGATTTCTTTGTTTCATGAATTTTGTGGACTTTATTATTGCGATCTAAGAATTTAATTAAATCTCTTATTGAATATTAACAACTATTTTTGTATTTTCTCAATACTGCTCTCGAAAATCTGTAATCAAAATGGCGTTGAGCAGACACGACAAAACCCTGCCAATGTTTTCAGAATTGAAACCTTACAATAGATGGGTAAATGAAATAAAAGTTTGGCAAATTATTACTGAACTAGAAAAGAAAAAGCAATTAATTGGGAATGTAGAACAATTGACATGAAAGCAGCTTATCAAGCGACAAATGCATCTGAAGCGAACGCTACTGAAAAACTATAGCTTCTAAAGAAATGTGTGTATGGTATGATGCATCCAGAAACTGGTAGTTCAGTGTGTGTGAGGAATTAAACAATTCTAGATTCTAAACAATCTGAAATAGATCCAGCCTTGTTCTACGGACATCATGATGATCATCTTTTTGGGCTTTTCCTGATGCATGTTGATGATTTCATATGGACCGGAACAAAATCATTTGGAAGAGTGATATAAAAACTTCCAACAGCTTTCAAAATTAGCAAGGTAGCAGATGGCACATTCATATACACAGGCCTGAGAATTCAACATTAGAATAATAGCATTGTCCTTGATCAAAATTCCTGTGTTGAGGACATAGAACCTATTCCAATTTGTGCATCTCGTGCATCGGAAAACATGATTTGAACCAAAAAGAAAACACTCTACTCCATAGCCTGATAGGTCAAATTAATTGGGTAGCTAATCACAGATCCAGACAGCAGTTATGTAACTTTGGGATTTTTTACAGACATGCTTAATTCCAAAGTTGAGGACATTCTTTATGCCAACAAATTTGTTAAAAATCTAAAAAGTATACCATGACATTGTTTTCTCTGAACTTGGTGATGTAGCTGATCTGAAATTAGGAATGTACTGTGATGCATCATATGCAAACTTAATCGATGGAGTTTCCAGTGCTGGGGGATATATCATATTCTTCATTGGAAACAGAGCCGCTGTTAAAGTTTAAAATGTTTTTTAAATGCTGCAAAAAGCTAGCTTTAAGATTACAAAAATTATCCCCATCAATTATTTTTTGCTATTTCATAGGTGTATGTATGGTGACCTATCCAGAGTCTTGATTTCAATTTGATAAAACAAAGGTAAAAAACCTTGACATCTAGTTATCTTTGATTCCCAACATGCATGGTTGTTTTGGAAATACACAATTTATCTTTGACTACAGTAATGTCGATTTTGTTGGGACTTGTCTACCTTGGTCTCATTTTCACTAAGAGACTCAGGAAAGGTATATTTCCATAACCGAGTCTTATTTGAATAGGAATGGGTACTTGAATGGAGATGGAAACATTAACCAGCGTGAATGGAGATGATGAAGATGAGTAACTTCCTCTAATTACTCAAAATTTACAACACCTCATTATCGATAGTTCTGTTTGTTAATTGATTACCAAAACTTTAAGTGAAACCTTTATATAATTCATTTGCATAAATATAAAGCATTCGTTCCACTTGTTCAAGTTCACTTAATTCTAAGATAACAAAATGGTTTACAACGATGAAGAAAAGCATGAGCAAGGAGTTGTTAGTGAGAAGAGAACAGAAACAGAAGTACTCACCCCATCAACTTCTATGTCTGAACAAACAACCAGCGTTGTATCAGAAAATCCAAAGGCCCATGTCAAGTTTTTGACAGAACCAAGCCAGCCCCCGATTTTTTAAATTCCCAGCCCTGACATTTGGAAAACAAAATTTCAAAAGATCCTTCCAATCATCATGGTTTGACAAATTCAAGTGGTTTTTTCTTTTTCTAATGTACGTTTTAGATACATACATTTAGAAAAAGTGAATGGATCATGTGTCAGTACCATGCAAAAGTTTTTTTTTATATCTTTTTTTTAAGTGAAATATTGGACTCGTATCCGAATCTAATTGTTTTGTAGCAGGCTTTCTGAACGAGGCGGGAGACATCGGCTAGTAGATACTTAAATGCACAGGGCGGGTGTGAAAAGAAACAAATATAATATTTACCTTACTTTGGGATGAGCCGAAACTCTTTGTTAGTGGTTCACTCTAAGAAAATAAGACAACACTATCAAAATATGATTATTAGGCCATTATTTTGAATTATATCCACATCCTGTTTTAATAACAGTATTTTTTATAAGTTTTATGTATCTTCAAAAATGATTTTCTTTCATAGTTTACATTGAAAGATTTACAATGCAGTTCCTATTTGAGTTATAATAGTATTTTATATCATAAAGTTCTAACCTGTGTAAAGAGATCAAATTCCAGGATTGAATTAACATTAACTTAAATTGATTTTTTCACCTTTTACAGATGGAAGAAAAAAAAAAAATATATACACTCAAAATGCACTGCCTGCATTATTTTTCATAAATCTAAAACATCCCAGGCACATTTTTCCACTGGTTTGCATTTTATAGGATGAGACTCAAAACTTTGACATTAAAAAATATCCATAATTTCACTTAGTAATTAGAAAGTAAGCTGCAATATTCTTGTCTTCCATTAATTTTAATATTAGTTTTTCCAACCTAAAAATAAAGGAAATAACATTCTATCCCTTCGTGGGATAGTTGGCATAATCACCAGTAACGTTTAGACATTTTTCTGTCCATCTCAATTTATGCAAACTGAATTAAGATTTTATATTGGCACTCCCACACGAAAAAACTGACAGTGTGGTGGTACTGCTGGGGTGCCTTGGGTTAGTGGTGATGATGCTTTGGCCCCTGAAACCATTGCAGCAGCTCATATATATATATATATATATATATATGAAATTATTGTATTTTGATTTGCATATCCCTATTACAAACGGAGTGTGAATCAAATTGATTATCAAGTCTTTGTAAACATTTTATGAATCTGCTCAATGGAATATTTTGTAGTCAATTATTTTTATATTGAGAAAAATTGAATAAAAACCAGTGCTAATTGGAAGGTCAGAATAAGGTTTACTATTTGTCCCTCACCAAAGACAACAGCACTTTTGAGACTTGATATTATTGGACTAATGTCTTCAGTTTTTGAAGTTACTAGTCCAAATAAATCATTGATGCTTTATCTTGAAATGTAAACAGAAACAACTACAAGCATAAGTCATAATATTAAGATTTGAAATGATTTTGTTAAGATTTAAAATCTCACCAAAAATCATACCAATAAACAGAACTATAAAGCAAAGACAAATCTGTAATTTCTTACATGACAAATGCCTCTCTACAGCAGTAGTGAAATGAAAAGACAAAGAATGCTTCAAAATCTTTTTTTAATGTATTCAAACTTGTTTGGTTATGCAATGATACATGCAACACAATTTGCAAAATGATTATGTATTCAGCTTTCGTGCCAGGTCAGCTCAAGAGTTTTCATGATGAAGCAATATAAATCAGTATGTTCTTGGATCTACAAAAGAAAGAAAGAAAGAAAGAAAGAAAGAA
>VCCN01007088.1:3708972-3770840 GCA_006491835.1 Architeuthis dux | reverse complement strand
CCCCCCCTTTACAGAGTCAGTTTGTAAGAGTAACATTAATCAGAAAAAAGGAAACTTGGAAAGAATTGATGAAAAGATTAAATAAGAGGATGACTTGCAAAACTTGAAGGATTGTAATAACTTGCAAGAAGCTATAAATACAGATTTATGTAGATGAAAAAAATTGGCTTAAAAGATAACATTGCAGAAGACAAAGACTTACTCTTTGAGAAACCTGAAATGTTCTGGCACATCTGAGCAACCAAAATCTGTTGTCCAAGCATGACCAATTGTAAATCTATGAAAACGGAGCATGTCCAAAACACTGAGGAAACAAAAGACAAAATAATTCTTTACATTTCATTAAATATTTATTGTTCTGTTGGATGGATAGAGATCAGTTCTTTTTAATATGATATTTATGAAATATAAGAGTGCAAAATTGTATTGCCAAGGTAGAAGAGCAAAAAAAAAAAAAAAAAAAAAAAAAAAAAAAAAAAAAAAAGAATCTTTGTCAAAATGTCTGTTTACTGCAACATACATTTAGGGTCTTTCATTCAATGAACAAGATGGTTAGGTTTACTCACTAAAGACACTTTGCTCACTTTAAATATCATAAGTACAGTTTACACATGCTATTCCGCAATTCACCAATATTTAATATGTGTAACTCAACCTGAAAATGTCATGATTTGATGTGCTTCAAACTTCTAACATGACTCTTTGCTGTAATCAAGAGATTAGGACAAATATTGGGTAGCCTAAAAAGTTTGTTGTTAGTTAAAACTAAACCCTCCTAATGACATCTAACTTCATTCAAAAAGATTGTATTGTCACAGCTGTCATACTTTTTTACCTCTTCCAACGTTGGAAGAAGTATATGTATCCACTTGTGTCTGTCTGTCTGTGTCTACACGATAGAAGGGATTAAATTTGGTGATGAATCCAGGAATTTGTTTTCGATTAAGAGAGATTATTATTATTCTGCTGGGAAAGGTTAAAAACAGTTAATAAAAAGGTTAAATTTAAATTTCAAGGGAAGTAACTCAATATTCATACATTTAAACTTCACTTTTTTTATTATTTTATATTCAGTTAGAGCCCATATCTCTGCCTATGCTCTACACTGAGTTTTTTTTGTTGTTTATTGGATTCTAACATTGAAGATGGACGAAAATAAGCAACATCAGCATATTATGCTTATTATTTTCAGAAAGGTAAAAAATGTGACTTAGACACAAAACAAAAGATGTATTTTGTGTAATTTATGGAGAAGGTACTGTGAATGATCAAATGTGTCAAAAGTGGTTTGCAAAGTTTTGTGCAGGATATTTTTCGTTAAACAATGCGCCATGGTAGACCAGTTGAGGTTGATAGCAATCAGAAGGAAGATATTACTGGAGGATAATCAACGTTAGACAACACTCGAGATGGAGACAACACTCAAAATATCTAAATTTGTCATTTATTTTCATTTAATAAACAGAACAAACTTTTTACGTCACTTCTATATTTGTATATGTAGATTCAGACCGGGGGGGGGGCAGTAAGTCACAATCAGTTACAGTCAGCAGTAGAACATAGGACAGTGGTGGTGAACCTATGGCACGTGGGAGATATCATTTGTTAGTGACTTTTCTTTTTTTCTTTTTAAAATAAGCAACCCTTAATTTATCAGTTGTCACCTCAGTTATTCTTAAAGAAGTCAGTTTAGACAATCAATGCTTTCAAGCATTTTGTTCTATTTCTTCATAAAACATTGTAAAATACAAATATAATAAAAATGATAAACTGCTGTTCAAAATTCCCATGGGCATGTGAGAGTATTTTTTCTTTAGAAGATTATCGCCAATGCGTGTGCGCCACCCGACATAGGAAATAATATCAAAGGAAAGAGATCATCAATCAGTGCTGTGATGAGGATATGAATGCAGGGAAGTAACTTACCCAACTTGTGCAACGGCACTGCCATAGAGCTCTGGCCGTTGATTGATGCAAGCAGCTATTAATAGGCCACCATTAGAATGTCCGTGAATGACAAGCCTGAAAGAATTTTATGAAGCAAAATATAATTTGTATTTTAAGTTATCAACATTATATGAAGTATGCTAACAATATTAAAATAAAGCAGAAATCCTTTATATATCTATAACTTTATTCATACAAACCCGTAAAAAGATTTTCAGAAATGTGCACATCTCTCAATAGGATTGAGATTTTTTTTTCAAACAATATATTATCAATATTTCAAGCATTTTTGAATATTAAAAAAAAAAGAAAAAAAAAAGAAAAACAAACAAGAAAATAATTATGAGTGGGCATTTGAAAATCCTAAGAATACCATACTAATTTTTATGTTACATTTAACTCTGCATCTCATAAAAGCCATTGCAAAATAGTAGAAAGTAATTCTTAGCAAACGATGAATTAAAAAGTAGCAATGGTAGATCAGGGCTGTGTGATTGAATTCAAATTATCCAAAGCTTTGCCAAGAGATGGATGCAAGAAAATCAGGATGGATTTTCTTGGTCATGTAATTAAAAGGGGGAAAAAAAAAAAAAAAAAAAAAAAAAAAAAAAAAGAAATCAAACCAGGTAATTTATTTAAGAACACTTGGTGTCATTACTTTTATAGATAGAAATGCAAGTATTTGGATTAAATAAAAGTTACAGCCGTACACTTTGCAAGGAAATTGTCAAGATAGAAAATCATCTCACTTTTCTGGTGTTGTGTACTTTTGATTAATTAAGTATTCTGCTGCTGCTTGAAAGTCATCAAAAACATTTTGCTTCTTGCTATGAGTTCCACTTCGGTGCCAAGTTTCACCATATTCACTGAAAGAAAAAGGGGTCACTGAGTAGAGAAAAATTCAATTTAAAATTAATTTCTTAAATACAGGGTGTCCCGTAATTACCCTAACTCTCTACAAACGCCTAGCCAATACAAAGTTAAGCCCAAAGTATACCATATTTAAATGAATCCATTTAGGTTATCAATAAAGTTAACTTGGACAAAATGAGAGTTATATTTTTGTAGCATTTCCTTAAAAAGAAACATTACTTGAACACCTTTTTTAACAGGTAAATTTTAGTAGATACATGTTGAAAAGTATACTGATATAAAAGTATACAAATATACTAATTGTTGAAGGAGTAAGATTGTATAATGCCACTCTTATGTTTAAAATAGCATTATGTGGATTTGAACAATGTTATTATCTATAATTGTTAATAAAAACACCATTAAAATGTTCAGGAAATAAATAATTGTCAAACACCAGTTCAAACCTGGAGTTGACTTTGTTTTTCTACTGTAACAAGAACAATCTTAAAATTTATGGGAGTAAAAATTAACATTCCCCTACAGTCATGGCCAACTGATTGGTAGTCGTGTCTCTTACCGACTGAGCTAAATTGACAAGTCTTACATTTGTCAAATTTATGCACAAGGGATTATTTCATTCTAATAAATAAATACATTTATACTAAACAAAACATTTTTATAATTTTTTTTATTTATTATATATACAATACAAAAGTTGCAGTAATCCTCTTCAGTCAGATAGGAGTGGAGTTTGACCTTCCAGCAGCCTGGCTTGTTATATTTATTTTACTCCATTCAAATAAATTGATTTTAAACAAAACTGAAAAGTTAATTGTTGCAGCTCTACAGTTTACAGATAATTGATTAGTTAACTATTAAAATAATCACTGACAGTCCTATATGTGAGTAAACTGAATATCGTTGGTTTGTGGACAAAACAAGACATTTGAGGACGTCATCTTAGGCTTTGGAAAACAGTGATAAACAATTTTCACCCTGGCATTTTAAAGAATATGCAGAACACATTTCATAAACAACTGGTTGATTAATCAAGAAAATTATCAACAGATTAATCGATAATGAAAAGAATTGTTAGTTGCACCCCTAGTAATCTGTAAAAAACACGGAATTAAGAAATAAATAAATTCTCAGTCTTTAAACCAGGTTGGGGAAAAAAAAAAAAAAAAAAAAAAAAAAAAAAAAAAAAAAAAAAAAATGGCCAAATGCTGAAATTGTTTATAAAACACTGCAATACTGTACTACACTAAAAATAAGAATTTATTAAAAATACTTCTACAACAAAGTTAGCTTACCTAGGCATCAATCCTATATTTCAAAGTCCTAAAGCAAGGCTCCCCAAAACTTTTTAGACCACTTCATGCAATCATTGATCCCTCATCAACCTCCAGACATGTACAACAACTACTACTAATAATAATAATTAAGTAGGCATACAGTTTTAGGGGAAATAAATATGGCCAAACCAAAAAGTTAATGGCTAAACGCTTTTCAAAAAGGCAAGATTTGTTTGATTTGGCCAAAATGGCAACCTTGCTTTGAACTGAGGTCTCTGTGCCCTGCGGCCACCACTGCTTTCACAGGGGTAATTTCTGAGACAGATCCAGATCCAGATCCAGAGACAGATCAAGAGAGAGAGAGAAGTGAAAAAGTATACATTTACATACATAAGTGTATATGTATGTAACTGTATACATTTTCACTCTTTATACCCTCTCCCTTGGTTCAGTTTCCAATTTGCTAAAGCAACAGTTTTTTTTGTTGTTAAATCACTTCCGTCCCAGAGAAGACATCTGTTCATCCTGAATACATTTTTATCATCCCCAGGACAACATTAATTTAGAGCCCTGATATGTGACAATAGATTTCAGCTGATGAAGGTGTCATCATATTGGCCTGCTCATCAAGCAAATCTTGACAGAACTAAAGAGGAGAGTTCATTAGAAGAATCCACACAATCTTGAAGATTTCTGAGAACTCAGCCACAAAGAATGGCATCTCATAACATAACTGTTTTAAAACACAGCATCTGGCTTGGTTTAGTAAGGTGGCTGAAAACCTTTGTATGGTCATTTTGGAGTTATCTTACACCTCCTCAGAAAACCTGCTGCCAAACATGATATAATTATCATGTTTGGCAACAGATATGGAAAGTGCCAATAGTTCACCAATAAAGATTATATCAAACATCTACTTATAAGCTGGCAATTATTAAAAATTTACAATAGTTCATAATGGCTGAAGATTTTCACAAAGTACAAAATCTCATTCTATATGTGCAAAAACAAACATTTACTATACTTTATTCTGTTTATTTCTATCATTTATTCACAAAAAAAAAAAAAAAAAAAAAAAAAAAAAAAAAAAAAAAAAAAAGAAGAAAACTCAATTTTTTGTCTGTATATTTCATCAAATAATTTTTAAAATCTTCACGCCAGATAAAACTTTAATGTGAACAGTTTGATATAACTTGCATTAGCTCATTGTTTTATACTAACTCAGGCTTTACATCACTACTGAATTCTGTAATATTTATACTTTCTAATATCATAGACAAGTGATGAAAGCCATTCCTCGGCTGGAACAATTTTATTCCAAATTGACAAAAGCTACACAAAGGGCTCCATGTCAGAAGATGAGTTGGCTTGTTCTTTAGCAACCAAGATTCGTAACCAGGTTTTCGGGATTTACAATAGTCTTCACCCCACAATTACTTCAATTATAATTGAAACTTACCCTCCACCTCGGATGTTAGCAACTGCAAATAATCCACCCAAATCTTTAAGGAAAACTAGTCTGGAAACACTGAATGTTGGTTTAATGGAAATTTCAAATCCTCCATAGCCATAAAGGTATGTTGGATTTCTGCCATCCAGAACCAGGCCCTAAAAAAAAAAAAAAAAAAAAAAAATTTTTTAAATTAAAATTTTTAAACTGTCATTTCAACATAAAAATAAGGTTTTTGTTACTAAAAAGTAACATTGTTTTGTAAAAAAGTATTTGCCAGTACTTAAGAACTAGACACTAACATTTCATTAATAGTTTAACTCCATTTTATTGTTGCTTTTTATCACAACACCAAGTCAAAACATTCTTCAACTGCAAAATTGGAAGAAAAAGAAAAAAAAAACAAAAACAAAAAAAAAACAAACAAAGCTGACAAAAGTTGAATTCGTATCCAACACCTGAGTAAGCCATCTTTCATGGATGTCATCTTAAACTCTTCAGCTGTAGAAGAGGTCTCAGTGATTACAAGTCTAGTACAACCTGCAGTCATTCAAGCATCTACTACTGCTCTACAATTCCCAATGCCATTTGTTCTACTAGGAAGAGATCTATTTTTAAAATTTATTTTGGATGAAACAGTTTCACTATTACTAGTTTTACTCGATCTTATTGGAGATACTTCATCTAAAAGATTTTTAAAATAGCAACTAGAGATGAAGAAAGAAAATTCTAATATTTTTATAAAAAACATACTGACTATAGAGGTGCATGTATGTGTTCAGATTGGGTTTAAGTGAAAAAAGAATACATACAGAATATCTAGCATATCTCAAGTAGATACAATTCTAGGTATATGTGTGCACAATCACTAGAAAAGTCATAAGAAAAAAAAATTAGCTTGCCTTTTTGTGTACCAGAAACATTGGAATTTTGGTTCCATCCTTGCTTGGGTAAAAAATCTGTTTGATCTCAAACTGGCTAAAGTCAAAATTGCTCACTTTAATCAGACGATAGACCTACAAAGAATGATAAATAAGGTTGTAATTATATTTAACATTATATAAGCATCATCAGCCAATGTCCATATAAAAAAATTAAAAAAAATTAAAAAAAAATGTATTTGGGCATGGTTATCCTAAATATATCAAGTACTAAAATGACCACTACATGGAAAGGTTAGGTTGCTGTCAAGAATCAGTTTTTATTCTGACGGAATATTTGATAATGAGTAACTAAAATCAGTTATACTCGTTACTAAACTGCAAACCTTCCAACTGCTAGCTCAGGAGTCTAACACCTGAGCACAAACCATAATTACTATTTATTGTACATATATCTAAGAATTTGATTGTGGAATAATAGTTTTTGACAAATAAAAATTATAATGATGATATTTGGAACAGTTCAGAAATTAAAATAACTTCCACTTCAAAGATATTATACTCTATACACTATTTATTCCTAAAATAAGGTAAGCACATGCATACACACCTCTGGCTTAGGATCATCAACATCCAAGTTCACTTTATAGATGACACCAGGAGTTAGAAAAGACATAAAATGAATGAATATCTGAAATAAGAAAAATAGTTATATTGAACAAATATTATGGTGTTATTATAAAGCAATTTATAAGATGAACATGGTTAAAAGAGAATGGAAATTTGTTTTTAGTAATAGTAATTTATAAGTTTAACTTCTAAAATATTCATTTGCAATAAGTTATAAAAAGAATGTTAAATAATAGATAATTTACCACAAAGACAATAAAGATAACCTGATGATATATTGATGAGGGTCTATATATGGAAAATTCATATGAAAAAAAAAAACAAAAAAAAAAAAAACAATTTTTTAAAAATCTCCACTTTTATCATTTTCTTAAGAACAGGACTTTCTTCTAGCAGACAATTTAATTATGCACCATTTTTAGGGATTTATAGGGATCATGAAAAAAGATTTCAGATTTGGAAAGTAGCATACATGCAATAATTTCTTTTTGACAATTTACAGGGTTTTTTTTCCACAAGTAGTCATAAATCAGTTGCATATAAAAGCAATGTTGACAACATTAAAGTTGTTGACTAACTTTGTCAGATCTATTTTTAGCATATTAAAAAGATAGAAAAGAACAAAGAAACTATTTTTAATAAAATATTTCAATAAGTATAGTAGAATTGTTTGAATTTTAAATATGACAAACAGATGAAAAGTATTTCTTAGTCAAATAATGCCTAAGCTTTTATATGGAATTCTAATTTGTCCGTTTAAACATTGAAAAACATATGGATATTTACTTTTAAAAAATTGTCTCATACCCTCTAGATCAGGCCTGGCCCACATGTGGCCCACAAAAGCTTTTCATAATAGTAAAGCCTTCGTGCTCTTTAAAATAAATTCAGCAACTGCTCTTGTGCAAAAAATTCAGGAAAAGACCAAAAACAAAGATCCCTTAGAATCTCAACCAATCAAAATGAAGCTTATGAATCCATATGGGGAAACATGTAACCTATTTCTTCATTTATCATTATGTAACGATAAAAGAAATGCACATAATTTTCAAAGGATGCACGTGGCAATCTAAAATGGATTCTAGTGACTTTAGCGATTCAGAATTTTTGCATGAAACAGTACAATATGTAAAATATTTCTTTGAGCATATCCGATGTTGATATAAGTGATTTTGATTATAACTCGAGCGAGAAAATTATGATCATGTAGTTCATTCCTATCAGAAAGTCCAGTAAGTCAGAGTTAGGTTTATATATAAACCTAGCTCAGGCTCACTGGACTTACCAGTAATATTTATATTAAAAAACTTTAAAAGTCATATACATAATTTATAAGTTTTTGTTTTTTTAATTGGAATTTACTCTGAAAATTTACTCTTGTGGTCCATGGCCAATTTTCTTGTCACTTTTGAGTTGTGCAGGCCTGCAGGTTTGTTTTAATATTTCATGGGATATTCTGCAGAATAAATTTAACTTAGTCTTTTGAACATCTAGGGACACTATTAAAAACAACAAAATGAAAATAGAATTTGAACCAAAATTTCTAATTTTAGATTCAAATGAATTTCAATCAGAAGCCTTTTGGGGTAATAGATAAAACAAACACTGCCAATAAAAGAATAAAATGGAATTCAAGTGTTTAATAAGGACACGTGTCTTTCAAGTCTCAAGAAGCATTTTGAGAAACCAGGATAGAGTAAGGGAGTGTTGTATTCCATAGAATTAATGTTATTTTCTCAAAGTGTTGAAATTTTTCAACACTGAGAAGAGAGCACTGTTTATTGTGGTATCTTGTACACTAGGGACATGACATCATCCTTAACAAATGATGTCATGTTCTTATAAACAATCGATTGGTCTGCTGATAGAAGAATTAACCAACCAAACTATTGAGAGTAGGGAGATTGCTTAATTCCTCTTTTCACCAGACCAATAGGAGGATTTTAAGAAGCATATTTTGCTTAGAAGAAAACAAATTTGAAGGTGAACTTTACCTTTCAAAGCAAAATATAAGCATAAAAAAGGGGGACGGAAAAAGAAAAGGCAATGATATAAACTTACCTCTTTGTTTTTCTTCTTGCCAGAGCACCCAATCACAGTTCCAATGTCCAGTGGAATTTCGTTCAGTAGTTTCCCAGTTGCCAAACTATGGATATATATTTTATTCTATATAAATGAAAAGAAAACAATCTTAGAAGCTTGTATTTGTTATAATTAGAAACCGTCAACCAAAACTGTCATCAGTTTTGAAGTGATTCTGGCTGGCAGGTTATGTATGTATGTATAATATATATATATATATATATATATGCCACGTGTACAGGTCGCACAGAGCTAGAGGCCTGAAAATTTATTTACTCCTTATGTCTAGAAAAAAAACAAAAAAAAAACAAACAACTTTATTTTTGAAAAATTTGGACTTTTTAGTGATCCAACAAAAGGCGAGAGAAGTAACTTATTCATTGATCACCCCCAACACGGCATGTTGCCAAAAGACATTGGTCACATAACGGTTTCTATTGAATGACTAACCAGACCGGTTTTATTTGTTTTTTTAAAAATGCGATGATCATGGTTATGTTCCAATATAGTAAGGGATACAAGACACCATTTTATAAGGATAGTTTGAGATGGGTCCTATGGGATTAGTAAAGAGGTGGACTTCATGATGATTGGATTACGAGATCAAAATTCAAGCTGTTATTAATTTTGATCTATAATCAAAACAATTCTTTTTAAATGGATCAAAATAAATGCAGATAAAAGATTTTCTAGGTTAAATAAAGTGAAACTTGTTACCATTTAAAATAAACTTGCATGTAATATGTCAATTTGTTGGTATTATTAGACATTAAATAAGGGAACAGATATCACAGATCTGTTAGCACTTATAAATTTACATAATTTGGACACAGCACTTGTACTCAAAACACTAAACTGCTAAAACCGCACTTCATAAACATTTAGGAATATCCAATGAGCTCAAACACTGGTGGAAACATTGGCAACTTCTTTGGATTTCAGTTAATATATCTATTAGGCATATTTCACCTTTATTAAAGAGTTATTTCTCTTGTCATCCCTTAATGAGCAATATCTAGCTAAATAATGATTTTCAGGCATTATGTAATGTACCTGTGCGCATGAAAAAGAGTGATTAGACGTTCTTTTGTGATGTTAGATTAATACATTATTTATACATGGTCATGATTTAAAATAGAAAATCTTTCTTTTTGCTATAGTTAGCCAGTTATGATTTGGCATATTTATAAAAGAGTCATGTTACAAAATCTTTTAAACTAAGTTTTTATATTTTTGTCTTCAGCATAGCAAGTACATTACAATAAGGAGAGCCATTTCCATCTGACACAGACAATCAGAAAATATTAAGTATATTCTAATATGATTAAAAAATATAGAAAATAAAATAACAGACCAACTATTTTACAAGCATAAGTCAACTAGTCTCAATGAACAAAGACATAATGGAAAAGGCAACAAAAATGTTTTGTGCTATTATTCATTTTTTACTAGTATTTCTTTTATTGTATTCGGGTGCTTTTTATAGCAACTATAATTTATTCTAGGATCGCTGAATAAGTGGCATGGATCAGAAATAAAGAATAAGCTTCTAGTCAGATTTGAACTTGCATCCCTCAATCTTGGGAGCCTGTCTTACCATGGCAGTGCCTTACCAATTAGGCTATAAAGGCTAACCAACACACACTGTTCAAAATTAGCCATATAGCTATATTATTTTTTCTCCAACATACTACCTTGCCATATTGTTTACACTATTTGTATTAAAGTTTTAAATCTTTACTACTGTAAATAATCAGAAAGGCACTGTCTACTAATGATAAGGTATGTGACTTTGAATCTTGCCGAAAGGTTAGTCTTTATTTCCAATCCATACAGCTTACTCTAATGGTCATAGAAGAAGTGTAGAAATGACTTGAGAGTTGGGATAAAAAGCAACAGAAATAAGATGAAAGAAAGACTTGAAAAGGTAATTATGACAATACTTCATCTAAGAAATGTGTACAACCATTACATTTAATGTTCAGATATTTTTTTATAACTTTTCACAAGCCAGTAGTTAAAGACAAAAGAAGCACATTCTCCACATAATATCTTTGTCAGATGATACAAAATCTGTAGCAAAGGAGAACAGCACATTCCAAAATAAAATATAAAAAATGTTTTCTGAAATATCTCATTATTGGATAGATGAAAGTGATTATACCTACTTTGACATCCTTCAGGTAACAGAGGACAAGTTTATTCTTGTTGACACATGAAACCCATTCAAGGACAGCATTTTCATCTTCCTCAATAAGAGTCTGCCAGTCCTCCTGATTGAGTTGCAGAAAAAGAATTAAAATAAAAAAAACTTAATGTGTGTCACAAAAAAAGTGTTTCTTCAATTTTGGAATTAAGATTTCAGAAGCATTATTGAAAGTTTCTTCAGACTAAATGCTCTTGAGTCTAATTTGTATATTCTCTGAACATCTTTTGATATGTCATCTTGTTCACAATTCATAACTTACTAGTAGTAAAATTATTTAATCCTTGCTTACATTTAATTGCATAGGGGAGGCATCACCTTTTCACATGTAGGTATCCTCATAGATTTTCTACAGGTGGTAGATCATGACAGCTGAAGATAACATTTCCCAATTTTGATAGTATGGTTGTACGAACGGTCATAAAATATCAAATATCGGTCAACATTAAATAATTATCTAAAATTGCTATAACCAATTTTGAATGCTCAACAGGAATTGAGCTGGTTATTATGTCATGGATCCTCCATTACATGCTAAATCTATAAATTCTTGTTAATAAAGAAAAAAAAACTATTAAAATTAAAGCCGATAATGATTATTATGGAATTTCTTTTTTATTTCTTGATTATTAAAACACTTATTAAATAACATTTCAGGTGCAATCAAGGGCATAAAGCAAGAATTTTGAGATATTAAAAAAAATGTTTTACATTCGATTTTTAGTTTGAATTTTATGTTTTTTATATTTAACAAATAAAACTAAAAAGTGGCAAAACAAAGCAATATTTTTACTTTATTTTTCAATTCAGGATGTTCCCCCCCAAACTGATTTTAATTCTCCAGGGAATTCTTTTAAAATATGTAAAACTCATTCCTAATAAAGCAGCATTTTACTGAGATTTCAGGTGGGTGGAAAAAATATTTCCACTAATATTTTTTCAAGGAATTCATTTCAGTCATTAATGTAATAAATACAGGAAATTTTATTGAATTTCAATAATTATTTGGATTTTCATAGATTTATAAAAATGCAGTTTTATCAGGCATTTAAATTTTATTGATTTTTCATAGTAAATTTGTTTTTTTTAACAAATGAAAAAAATTTCAAAGAAATATCTACTTTATAATGATATAAAGTTTATGAAAATTAACTTTTATATAGAATTAAACTGTATTTTTGGTCATGTATTTTCATGGATGCTTTTTGCAAAAAGAGGGAGAGAGCTGCCTGCATGCTCAGCAGAGAGACTTCACTATGATTTGTATGGCAGACTGAACATTGGATCTCCTGAAAAATCTCCACATCTTCTAGGGTATTAGCACCATTAGATAATAATTAGAGAAAGCATAACTCAATGATGTGACAAACTTGGTGACTGAGCAAAAATACAAAATCATTTACAATTGCTTTCTTTCAACATTCAGCTTTTATATTTTAATGTGACAGCACATTTTGTTTTCATTGTCACAGAAGATAAAACTCAACTTCAGTTCTACTCACCTGTTCAGGTTTGGTAAAATCAATGTTGATCACTTTATACTTGGGAGCATTCAAGTTTGTAAGGAATGTGAACACTGTACCTTCATTAGTAATATACTGGAAAAACAAGGAGGAATTTTATTAAAATTTAAAGACAGAAGAATAAAATATTTTTAACAAAATGCATATGGAAGTAGCTTGTATAGTATGTTGGGAGACATAATACAGAAATAGTACAATAGTTTCAATCTTACTCTCCAAAAGTATTTTCTTCTGGAGTAAGGTTTTTTTTTTTAAATTGTTTAAAGCTTTTTTTGGCACTTATTTTTAAAGAAGTGTCGTCTTTAAAAATAAGTGCCCAAAAAAAGCTCACAGCAAAAAAAAGTAAAAATTGAGAAAAACAGAAAAGAATCTGGAGAAAAATATCCTGATCTGCTTCTTTTAAGTAAACATTTCATAAGTCATCACAAGAATTTATGTACCAAGTTGATAAAATTTGAAAATGCTATGCGTGTCGTTTCAAGCATCAATTTTATAAAATCCTGAGCACTTAACCATCGCCAGTTTAAAGAACATTCTGAAGAACTTGAATCTGAGTATGGTAATCTGGTATACTATTGTGCAGTTCATTGACTAAGCAATGGGAAGATGCTTCAATGTTTTTATAGCCTCAGATAATTATGCACCTTCTTGGAAATAAAAAGTAAATTTGTCCCCGAGCTGAAGAATAATAACTAGATTTGTGATCTTCCATTTCTCGTAGATATTACCACCCATTTAAATCATCTTAATTTACAAAAGGAAAGTCAGTTAATTCATGAAATCTATTCTCATGTCAAATCTTTTGAAACAAAACTTCAGATTTGGGAGAATCAACTGAGGACTGGTGACGCTTTCCATATCCCCACATTAGCCAATCACAAGGAGTCTGAATACATTAGTTTTGCTGATGAGTTAAATGACTTGAAAAAAGAACTGAGCTCCAGATTTAATGACCAAGGCTAGAGAAGCCGATTTTAATCTTTTTGCAAATCCTCATGTTTAAAGAATAGTACGAAAGGAACTGCAAATGGAAATAATCAAACTAATTTCCTCGTCTATGTTGCTATATTTTTTTCTGCCGTTCAACCTGTCAGCTCAGGTTCATTTTTTTTTTTTCAATTTCATGTTTGAGTTGCTTCCCTTTAGGGTCATACCCTAAAACAGTGACTAAATTACATTCGCTGCTCGAAAAAGGTTGCCCATGCCTGGTCTTTGTTAATACAACATTCAGCTATTTTTGATGCTGAAAAAGAAAAAGATTTTCAGACCACTTGTTCATAATTGTGTCTGGATAACTTTTAGGCAATAAAAGTTTACACTAGAATGAACTTTTTCATGTGATGAAAATAATTTGTAGGCTCATAAATTCCCTATGTGTGTCTGTGGAGGTCAATCAGGAGTTAAATTCTGTTTTAAAACTTTTACTGCCACATGTATCTGGTGTATTGCCTCTGATGCACATGTGTGTCCATTTCACAGGTTTTATTTGAGGCAATATAAATAGTTACGGCAACATGCTATTGCTACTCAGTTTCTGCCTTTCTGCACTGAGCAGAGGATGTGCTTATTTTGTTGCGTCATCCAAGGTTGCAGTGAACACTTTAAACAAAAAAGATTGAGCATTTAACTTGTAAAGTTGGAAAAAAGTTATACAAATTTTTATTTTCGATGTGACCATCGACTTTTTTTTTTTAAAGATTCAAATAGAAAAATTGATGAAAAAAAAATTAAAAAGGAAATTGATTTTTTAAATGGAAACAGTTAATTATACTAGGAGTTCTGCAAATTTAACATGCCTTATTACCGATCTTTTATTGGTTCCCCAATCTCTAATGATGTCAGTATATTTTAAACTTTAGTGCAATATGTTAAGATGGAGGAAGTGTCTTTATGTCATCAGGAATTCAGTTTCATATATTTTTGGCTCTTAATATTTGACATAATGAATTTAATCTTTTTTTTTTTTTTTTAAATTTCTTTTTATTTCTTTTCAATAAAACATTCACAATATAAAACAAGTTAATCATTCAAATCACAGAAATTTGAGAAAGTTAAGGTATCTTGCCTCATACTGAGCATCAAAGTTGTCCACAAGAATTGTGTAAGGCAGTTTTCCTGCAACAGAGAAAATATAGTAGTGAAAGGAGAATTCTGATAAGAGCAAGCATTTCAACAGGTCCTGATAAGAAATGAATAAATATTATCACTTTTTAACAAACTAAATACCTGCATGACACCTGCTGTATATCTACAAAGATTATAACTTGAAAACATTCTAGAATCCAGTCTTCAATCTCCTACCACCCTCTCATTTTCTAGTTGACTTTAGTTCAAACAGATTCTTTTTTTTTAGTAAAATAGTTAATAGTCTTGTTTAACATTAATACAAAAAACAATTTTCACTCCCTTCTCTTCCCCATACAATGCCTTTCTCTTGGCACATTCCTACCCTCTTTCCCAATAACACCAGCAAGCACCAATTCCAATACTATATATTTTTGTTGTTGTAAAGTCTTGAAAATATAGTATTCCATTAAAAGAGTGAAAAAGCAGTGATGGGCATCTAAAAACAAAGAAACAGTGCAAGTTTGAATCTTGAGGAGGGTGGTGGGGTAGAAGTGTGTAATCTGAATAAAAATTGTTTTTACCAATATAGTAAAGCTTCTGTTCATGTTTTTATGTGTAATATAAAACAATAACTATCAGTTTTTAGGTGTCGAAATCAAGGTTGAATGCTTCATTAGAGAAACCTGATTGAACACGATTCCTATGAACTTCATAGACAAAAGAACAGATATTACACTTTGATCTTATGAAGAGACAGGTAAAGAGTCCAGATTATGTATTTTGCACATTATTGTAAGATATCTGAATCTTTTAGATTCAGATAAACTGATCTCCTTTTTCCATTTGTGTTTTATTTTTTTTCAGCACATTCTTAGAGGGTAATATTTTCTTATAATTTCAGAAATCATTTTAAAAACATTCACCTGTGATGCCATTAGGGAGTTTGTCCAGCTCTACATAAAAGAGACGGTTGACTGGATCACAGCCCTCATTAGGAGAGAGGAGTAAGTATTTACCACAGTCACTAACTTCAGCACCTCTGCAAGAAAAAGAAACATTTTGTATAGATGTAAATTCTAAACAAGAAAATTTAGATTTCAGTTTCACTAGATGAGAAATTTCTTTACAATGCTCAAAACCTTTCTAAACAATTTTCTCATGCATTTTTAAATAATTATATTAACAAGTTTCTTACCCATTTTTAGTAAACTTTTCTAATTCTTTACAATTAACTTGGAATAGTATTTTGATAGCTGTCATTTAAAAAAAAAAGTTATAAAATGTAATATTTTTTTAATGAATTTAATTCAAATTAATGCTCCTAATGGCATCTAACAAGACGAACAGAATGAACTTTTAGGCCAATCCAATCCAATACATTTTCAAAACTTAAACAATCAGAGCTAGAATAGAAAAAAAAAGATCAGTCTTAATGAATACCATATTATGCAAATACTTGTTTTTGGTACTTTTTACTAATCCTAATCTTAAAAGAAAATCACGCAACTGATTGCCAGTTGCATGATTTCTTTATAATAATAAAAACAAAACAAAAAATTCATGAAAATGTATTAATCTTTTTAATCCCTATTTAAAATTTCAAAAGCTGTCAAGAACAAAAAATGGGTTTTAATTAGCAATTTGCAGTTTACAGAGGATGTCAAACATTGAAATGTCTTGTCAAATGTTCTCCCATATCTCAGAGGAATAACTAATTTTTACTTTTCTTACACAAAGTTTTTAAAAAAATCATTGGCAAAGAATTACCCAAAAGACTACTATAAATAAACAGGACTCAAAATTTGACACATTATGTTTCATCCAAATGGATGATTATTGCTCTTATTTCCTCCTAGACAGAATTTAGTGTTATTCATGAAGCAACAGATACAGTTTGATAATTCAGAATATTTATATTTGTTTTCTTTGTCTACAAAAATCCTGGTTCCCTGTTTCTAAATGAAGCTATACATAAATTAAGTTAACTTTTACAGAAGAAAAGCATCCAGAAGTCTTCTGTCCAATTTAAAACCCATTTTTGGTACCAAAAATGGGTAACCAAATCTGATTTTACTACCTAGGAAAAATATTAATTTTAATTATTAAATGCTATTTCAATATACTTTGACAATAAATGAGAAAATGCTATAAAAAGACCTAAAAAGAAAGTATTTCCACAATATGGTATTAATCCAAAACAAAGTAGAATGTGCTCCTGGGTTGAAAGGTCTTGTAGGTGAAAAAAGAAAAGAAAAACAAAACACACACATTTCTAATTCTGAGCTTAAAAAACATGACAACACAATGAGCTTAGCTACAGTTGTAGAGGAGTTCTGGGGCAAACGGTTTCTATGGAGTTTGGGGAATGGATTTTTAAGATATGGTAGAAAATTTATTATAACATTAAAGAGAAATTAAGATTCACATTTTAAAATCTCTCCTCCATATTGGGTGAGGGTGCAAAACTCAGGTGATGCACACACGTTCAACTGAACAACAACATTGGGAATTTCAACTGAAGGATGCAAATAAACACGTGTGGATCTTGGTAAAAAGGAAGTAAACATTTGCTTAAAAGGGTAGGTGAAAAAAAAAAAAAAAAAAAACAGCACCTGTAATTTGGAATGAACATTGTATCAGGGGTGGAGGCAAATTTTCCAGTCTTGGAATGGGACATTTTTGACATTTCCTTGCAGTTTGCCTTCTGACCAGAAGGCTCCTTCAGTGGCAAAACACCAGGATGATTCTGACTAGATTCATGTTGGGGCTGTTGATAATAAGAACCGTATGAGTAAGGAGGGCAACCGTTTTGTTGATACCAGTACTGAGAAAATGGATAACTAAAAAAAGAGTTTGGGTATGATGGCGACTCAACTATAGGGGAAGTCAGATGAGCTGGGGACGATGCAGACTCAACAACAGGGGAAGTCGGATTAGACATTGGTTGGGATAGACAGGAGTAAGGGGAGCAGCCATTTTGTTGATACCAGTACTGAGGAAATGGGTAACTAGAAACTGAGTTTGGATAAGATGGGTATGGCACAGATTCAACTACGGGGGAAGTCGGACGAGGTGGGTATGGCACAGACTCAACTACGGGGGAAGTCGGACGAGGTGGGTATGGCACAGACTCAACTACGGGGGAAGTTGGATGAGACATTGGTTGGGACAGACATGGGTACGGCGTAGACGCACCTACGGGGGAAGTTGGAAGAGACATTGGTTGGGATAGACATGAGTAAGGAGAGCAGCCATTTTGTTGATACCAGTACTGAGGAAATGGGTAACTAGAAACAGAGTTTGGATAAGATGGGTACGACGCCGACTCAACTACAGGGGAGGTCGGACAAGGTGGGTACGACGCTGACTCAACTACGGGGGAGGTCAGATGAGATTGGTATGAACTATTCTGCTTATTTTTCTGAACAGAGTTTGCTCCATCCTGTGGCATATTTGTTAACTTGGATGCTGCATGAGAACTGCCTGACCCATAAGGAGCAGAGGTGCCAGCAGTGTAATACTGGTTAAAAGATGTTCCATAGGTAGAATAATATGACCCATTCGGATAACTTCCATATTGTTGACAATTGGAATGATTTGACTGACCATAGTATCCAGAGTCATAGATCTGATTTGGCTGCTGATTGTAATGCTCGTTGCTATAATAATATCCATATTGTCTGTAATTTTCATTAGAGGAATTTTGTTTATTAGTGCAGAACTGCTGAGATGGACTGATTGTACAGTTTTTGGAAGCAGTCGACTCTGACTGACTGTTTTTCTTGCTTGGATGTTTTTGCTGCATCTTCATTGCTTTTTCCTTCTGATTTGATTTTACTGTTGTTTCCTTCTGAAGAAGGAAGCCATCTTTATTTAATGGTTTCCTGGATTTAGAAGGGGAGTCGGAGAAACTGTAGAAGTTTGGGATGCGGTAGTTGCTATAGGCAGGAGGAGCTGAGGCTCCATAAAGGGGGCTAAAATTATTGCCACCAGCCGCAACTGCCACAGAAGACACCATATATGAAGTTTCATACATCTGGTTAGCATTGTTGTTGGATGAAGGCAAAGAAAAATGGGGTGTAGAGGTGGAGTTACCGTTTGCCACAGTTTTCTCCCTGAATGAAAAATTGAATAGAGCATAAAGAGATGTTACAGATTGACATGGAAATCAAAAATAAAAGGGAAAAAAAAAAAGAAAGATTTTGATAAAGTTTCTAGCACATCAACAGCTGTATAGATCATATAGTGACAATTTTTTTCTCTATTGTTCGCACACACACACAAAACTCTTTTTGGGAAGTTTTACAAGAACTGGCAGGCAAGATGTATATTTGCTCATATCCCCAGGAAGTAGAAATATTTAAAAGAAAAGAATGTCTAGGTTTTACAGACTCAGACTATTCAAAATCATTCAAAGAATACTGAAACCAGTATACCCAATTGCAACAGAAAAACAATTTAAATAGATAAAAATAAAAACTCAGTCCTCTACCAATGTTTCTGTAATAGCCAATACAGCTGCATGATACTAGTTTTCATTGTAAACATTTCATTGTTCTGTTATATCATTAAATTATGAATATACATATGAATATTTTTTTTAAAACAGTCAAATTATTAGTATTATTAATACCTTATAATATAGAAGGATGGGTTAAATAACGCGGGATAAAGTGAGTGACAACACTTTAGGAGCTTGTCACCTCTAAGTCTAATTCACATATTGCAAATGGGCCGAGTAAGTAATGTGATACGTGGCGTCAAACCAAAGGTGGCTGAAGCCGTGGCCAGCATAAGGGCACTACTTACTTGATATAGTAGGACAAAAAAAAGAAAGAAAGAAAAAAAAAAAGACTATAAATTATCTCCTTAATGGTAACTTTTAAATGCTTGAAATTCTCATCGGTTTTATCATTACACTTCAATCGATGCACTCTTCAGTCTTTCTCTGATGTATAATTCATTTGGTAGAAGGGGCTTCCTACTATATATAGTTCTAGATCCGAGTCTCAGAGACCCCTACAGACAGCATCAACATATTTTTTCAGCGTCTGACTGAAAAGAAAAAAAATCCATTTACTTATACCAAGTAGATCAATACCATTTTTAGTTACAAGGGATATCATGTTGGATTTTCTTCTTGACCGAGCATAGATACCCACATCATGTTGAACTCTATCCTATCCTGGCTTTTGTACCATTTTGTCAAACTTATGTAAGCAGCCACTTTAACACTACTCTCCAGTAAAGTTTTGTATCTATTATCTGGACCTCATACCAAAGAGAATTTTTTCCAAATATATTCAGTCATATTCAACTTCATATCAACTTAAATTATAGCTTTTCATTGTTCTTTCTTAAATTCCCTAACACAGCTATTATACAGTTTTTGGCCTGATTTTTCTCACACAGAAGTTCAACTTTTGTGAGGAGTTTGCATATTTTTGTTATGGGAAACTACCCTGATGTTATATTAGCCACAAATCCTTTTAGATTTTTTTCAGGGACCTCTCTTATGTAGATAAATCCAACCATAAGATTAAAACTAGCAGACTTAATTAAATTTGGTAACTAAAATAAAGTAGGATCTTTTTATCCAACCTAACAACCGAGAGAAAACTGTTGCAGATCTTGAAGAACAAAGAATCTAGGCAGTTGAGACAACACTACAGTAAGCTACCATATACACTCCTGGGCAATATGTATATGGGTTTGGCCCATTTTTTGGCCCAGGAGTCTATGTATGACCCCCCAAAGATTCATGAAGACAACATTCCAATACAATTACTGAGATTCATAGTTTTTTGGCTGAGCCCCATAATTTTGTTCAAATAGTATTATTTTTTAACTCACTCCATATACATTCATACAGAGATAGTAAAAAGTTGACAAAACCTGAACAAAAACACAATTTTAAACACTGGAAAAAAAACCCACAACTCTCATATAGTGAATCAATTACAAGAAGTAATTGTAATAATGTTTTGTGAATTTTTCATTGCTTATAGTTATTTACTAAGCATAGTTTTAGCACAAAGCAACAAACATGTGGCACCCAGTGAGATTTCTCATTGCTGATACGTTCCTTCAATCTAGACTGGAACCGTTTTCAGTTCTGTTGAGATCTCTAGAGTTCACTTCAGTCATTCAGAGTTCTTTCTAACACAGACTATAGTAAACCAAATATTGGATTGTTAGTAACAAACTACAACAAACCAGAAATTGGTTGTTACTGTTGTGAATCCCTAACAGAAAAGAAGTGATGGCAAATATATTGGTCCAACCAACCTATTCACAGCAAGGTGTGTAACATAGGCAACTCCCTATCTTATACGCAGGTTTGCTCTTTGTTGTACTCTTAGAATTGTTTAACAAATTATACAATCAGGCAGGCTTGACTTCTTGAGTAAAAAGGTGTGACTTATTTTTTTTTTTTTAATAAATTCTATCACGTCCATTAAGGATATGATGATACGGCACAACTTTTTCAAGTGTTTTCATTATTGTTAGAAGTAGGTTTCATTCTAATTGAATTCTATAATAAATGTAATCAACTCACCAGTATAGACTAACTTGTATTGAGTAGCCAACAGCAAAGCAATAATCTAAGTAATAAATATAACTTGTAATTGCTTTTATTATAACATTTGTTTTACTGGTTTCTTACAAATCTACACTTGCTATGTTTTTGTATTCATTTATTTGTACATCTGAGGAAGGCTGAAGAATATATCAGCTGGAATGTTACATTAAAACAACAAAGATGAAAACAATAGTCCAAATAAATATATGGAATAATGGCAACATTCATCTCAAAACTTGAGAAAACAATTAGTCTGACAAATGTTTAATTTTACACATTTTGTCACCAGGTTAGACACATGAAAAATTCATGAAGGGATGAATGGCAGTTTTATATTTTAATGAACAAGGGAAATTCCTCCCTTGGAATTCTTTTTAGGTAGCATTGTTCTATGGAATAAAAACAAAACTGGTTAGAGAAATTTACTTACATATTCCATTTGGGCTCATTAAGAAATTCAACTGCCAGCACATCCTCCGATTGTTTGGCTCCCAGCACATGATAGTACAACTTGTGGTAATAGTTGCCGGTGGTTTCAGTACCATCGGACTTACCATCCACAGGATATCTCTATATATAGGAAGTAATTTTAAAAATGGGTGTAATTTTTAAATATCAGAATGATAAATAAAAAGATATAATTGTAAACACTAAAAATATGACTAACACACACATGAAGACAACTGGATTTTCGTTGAATAAAAGATTAAGTTGCCCTACTTTTTCATTAAGAAAATGCGAATAGTTTAATTTTAGATATCTGGAGAAAAATAGAACACTGCTCTATAACAATATTATTTAATCTCTGAACTCTGTATGACACAAAAATTAAATAAAGTGTAAGTGGGTTTTCTTTTTAGCTCAAACAATAAAAACAATTATGGACAATGAATATACATGAAAGAATGTCCATTTTGTTATTTTAATAAACCTAAATCTTCTTATCCCTTAATACTAAAGGAAAATAATGATTGTCAGTAGCGAGAGAGGGAAAGAAAGTGTACAACACTAATACTTTGGCATTTTACTACAAAAGATTATAAAAAAGAATGTCAGATAATGTTTATTGTACTTACATTATAAAACATGCCCTTGTTATCATGAGTCCAGGCCATACTTGAAAACTTTACATGCTCCAAAGTGTCAGGCAAGTCCTTGCCAGAAGGGCATGCTTTGAACTTTAGTGAAAAACAAAATACAATATATAAATTCATATGTAACTTACATCAATAAACCTGCTTAGTGGTGAAAAAGCAAATTCATAACAGAAAAATATGAGGTTCTATTTTATAGGTTGATAAAGCTTGACAATTCTCACTAATATTATTCAAGTACAGGAAATTTCATATAATACAAATATTTGTTGGAATTGGCCAATGTTGGAACAAAGCCATATTTCTAGAACACTCTGCAGGGATCAAAGCTTACCTCAATGGCTTGAAAGGATAAAATAAAAATAGTGAGTAATACTCTTATTTAAATCGGAAGTAAAAATTAATAACAGTGAACACACAAATGAAATAGTAGAAATGACTGTACAATACATTTATGGATAGAAAGATAGGATTTAATAAGCAATGCTCCAATTCATTATCAAATTAGACACCTAAAATTTCTTATTTTATAGCCTTAAATTCTCATGGACTTTTTACAGATTGTAGATGATGACAGTTAAGATAATGTTTCTCCATCCTATAATATGGCTGTCCAAATGGACATAAAATTACAAATATCTGTTAGCAGTGTATGTTTATCCAAAATGACTTGAACCAGTCAAAAAATGCCTTAGCAATCATATTTACAAGCTATGAATGGGAAATGATCTGTTTTTCGCATAATCGGGTTTCCATACATGCTAAAAATCATATCTTTTCATCAGCAAAAAATGTATTAAAACTGCAGTGAATGATCATTATTGATGAATTCTTTTATTTCTTGATATTATTTAATAACATTTTAGGTGTGATTAAGGACAGAAAAAAAAAAAAAAAAGAAATAGAACCCCAACACCAAATTTGGTGTTTTGGAAAAATGAATTCTCAATGACGTAAATAGTAGTAACCGAAATACTTCAAAGCCATTTCGTGCGATGGACAGAAAGAGAAAATGATTTCCAAATGAAGTGAAGGGAACTACCGCAATACTTTGAAGCTGTAGTTTTGTATGATGGACTGAAAGAAAGGATCCAGTTCAGTAGTATAGTTACATCATAAATAGAACCCACCACCACCACCACCCAAAAAATAAAAATGTTGTTCTGGAAAGATGATTTTTATCAATGAAATAAAGTGAAGTAACCAAATTACTCCAAAGCCATAGTTTCATACAATGGACGGAAAGTGAGGGTCAGTTCAGCAGTAAAAACTATATCATAAATAGAACCCCAACACCAAATTTTGTGTTTTGAAGAAATGATTTCTCAATGAGAAGAAACTGAAAGACTTCAAAGCTGTAGTTTCATACAAGTAAAAAGGGTCTAGTTCAGCATTATAGTTATATCATAAGTAGAACCACCCCCCCTCCCAAAACATGATGCAACAGTAGCAAATCACTGTGAAAAAAAAAAAAAATCTTTCCGCAAAAAAGTGTGATCAGAATAAAATTTCTATTATGAAATCACACGGTTATCACAAACTGAAGATCTAGTTCAGCATTATAGTTATATAGTAAATAGAACACCTCCTCTAAGACCCTTAAAATGTTGAAAATCACCCAAATTTTTTTTTGCATTCTGTAAGTTAGTTGTAGCGGAGAAAATGAAGTCCGACTTCCTTGTCGAAAAAGGCTTCGAGCATGCACCTGCCACCATTTGAAATCCAGCAGGGAGAAAGAAATACCAGTGGCCCGGATGAGGAAAAAAGAAGAGCACTGCCAATAACCCGTATGTTGTAAGAAGCGTCTCAGACTTTGTAACCAGTGTTGATAGCAGTGACTACTTGCCAGTGTTAACACAGGAGGTGTCCCGTTGGAGGTTTTGTTCTGGCATTACAGCTTTGACATGCCATTTGGTGACTTCTTGCACCGAACCATAGTGTTTTCCCACCCACCCCTTTTTGTTTCTACAAGCTATTTCGGCAACTAAATGCTCAAACTCAAGTTGATTCCTGAGTTTGATGGCACAGCAGCCGGTGGTCGAATGGTTAGAAAACGCAGTGCTTAAACAAGTCTTACAAAAATGCAGGCATTAAATCTTCTACAAATAGAGAAAGTAAAATCAAAATTATCTAACAATAAAAAATAAAGCTTGTTGCAGGAAATAAATGATATTCACATACCTTAATTGTTATCCAATCAGATCCACTTTGGCTAAGGCCATAAGCAAAGTAAGATCCATCCTCAGAGAAAGCAGTACCACTGATAGCCAGGGTTCCATCCTCAGACAGTTTGTTTGGATCCAAAAAAACACGTGGTTCACCATCTAGGCTATCTTGGATATACATAACACTAGAGAAAGAATTAAAAGGTATAAATAGATTTTAATAAATAAAGTACTTCAGAGAAAAACAATTCTTTTTGAAATGCTACAATTTTTCAGTGGTCAACAATAAATAACTTTGTTCAATCTTATGTGCCCTAATTATTAGAAATTGTTTCAGCTCTCATTGTCACATTGCTCACCTCTGGTTCTGCAGTCCACTGTTATGGTAATAATAGTAATGTCCTCCATGTTCAGCTGGGGAACTGTACTTAGCAAAATTCCACTTCTCAGTTAGGCTATAAAAGAACAGTTTTTTTAAAATTCAATACAATTAGTCAAAATCCAATCAATAGAGAAAACATTTTTTAAATCAACGCATTTCAAACATAACTAAAAGGTTTAAATTAGTATGTATATAAGTTCTTATTAGATTAGAACATTTACATTAGTGTTGTATGGCCTAAAAACTTTGCTTTTTTGGGGACTTAAATGGCATTAGGAGTATTTAATTTTAATTCAAAAATACCATATTTTTATATATGGCATTAGGAGTATTTAATTTTAATTCAAAAATACCATATTTTTATTGTATTGTTCGGCATGCATTTAAAAAAAAAAAAAAATAAAAAAATTGTCAAAATATTTTTGTTAATTGATTCTAACATTGAGGAGGGAAATATGAAGACACAGCTAATTGATACAGATTCTCTATTTAAGAAGTGCACATTTTTTGCGTTGTAAGACATTTTCAAATTCTGTCTGATTCAACAAAGTTTTTTTTCTTTGACTCTCTCCAAGATTTCATATGTATAATGAAAAATACTTCCAATAAGGTTCGTTTTACAACACATTCGAAGTAACAGCCAGAATCCTTGTTGAATCTGAACCTATTTTTCTTCTGTCTTCATTTCGTTATGTTCAAAGCTAAATACAGTAATCAACCTTGACAATTCCACTAGATTTGTAACTTATGCCCTCATGTGTTGAAATATATTCTATCTTGTATTCCTATTGTGTACTTGGATGAAAAGAACAGATTGACAATGTTCTGCCCTTGAATTTCTTGAAGAAAAAGATTTATTTTTTTTACCTGTCCTGAATTTTTTGGCGATATTCACACTGTTCAATGAAGGGATTGCTTACAGCATTCTGGGCTTCCACAAATGCTTTTGTCTCCTCACTATCAGGATCTTCCAACCATCGATACGGATCTGCAATCTAAAGATATTTATAAAGTTATAAACATTCAATTAAGAACCAATATTTTTTTTATTAGACATTGATTTCCCCCCTATCCAACTTTTATTAAAAAGACATATTTCATTTTGATGTTAAAATGGTGCATGTAACTAAGATTATTTCATAGTCACCTTTACTTGGTGTTATTTTGTAGAGGGGGAGAAAACCAAGGTTCAATTCCTAGTGTATCATTTTAACACAATGTTATCAATAAATTAATCTATCTCAAATAATTCTTTAAATGAGACTGAACAAAGATAAACTGACCATTTGCTAAGAAAATTAAATATCTAGCTTAATTGAAAAATTAAAGCACATTCTACACTATGATGGTTACTAAGCTTAGCTGGCTCAAGGCCACAGTAGTTAAACATCCAGTGAGTATCGAATCCACTACACTAGTGAAGTAATCTGGAAGACAAGATTGCAAACCATTGCACTATGGTAGGCATCTGATTCTACTGTACAATGGGTAATTTGTTACCAATAAACTTGTTTTAAAAGATCAAATTGAGCTCCAGAAAAAATATTTAAGAATATAACAACAGTTACAGCCATAAATCACAGTCTTATGCTGACAGGCTTTAGAAAAAATTAAATTATAAAATTCAATGCCACAGAAAATTTTATTTGCCTATAGTCCAAAAGACAACTTGCAGAATATTGCAGAAATTGACCAATAATTTATTATTTTAGATGCAACTAAAATATATCAATTTAAATCTGAGTAGAGAAACTTGGAGGGATAGACATTTAATGGTATAATAGAAAGATAAATGATACCAGAGCCAACATTTGGAAATTCATGCACAAAAGCTGATCAACTACTTTAAATACAAACTACTAAATTAATTAATAATTAAAATGGATAAAAAATAAAATAAGAATCTAATTTAATGAATTGAAAACGAGCCTGTTTAAGCCTCAAGATCAAATGGGTTTGCATTATAAAGTAAATCAAAATTGATCTTCTATTACAGTTCAGCTCAAAGCAAGCCAAGCGTAAGGTTTAATTAAAAGATTGACCCACCCAAGATAACCTTTCCTGTGTTTTGAGCTGTACATTTAGTGACCAAGGCAAAGAGACCAGAATGATCAGCTTATAGACTGTTATTTGACACAAATAAAAGGCGGCAAAACAAGGATTTTAAAGAAATAGTCTATTGTAGGAGGGAAATGATGTAAACAAAACCTGCCCCAAAAATGATAATCTAACTGATTAATCCTTGTGGATTCTGGTCAAGTGGATAATTCTTAAATCCCTGAGATATCAATGGAATTAGCACCAATTAACCAAGATTATACAATCCATCTCTGCAGCTGTTAACAGTTGCACGTTTAATATGTTTTTGTTTTATTTTTCATCACACTATAATTATGGGTGTGATGAGAGAGAGTCCAATAATCTTTACTTTTGATGAGACCAAACAAATTACTCAACTCAATTAACTCTGTTGCTTTAACAAATTTTAGCCAATGTTTTATGATCTACCTTAGGGCATTATTATATATCTGGAGAGATATACGGATAGTAACAGATAGTAAAATTTTCCTTGATTTTTTATATTGCATGTCTCCTTATTTTCAACACTATTTAAGCATAAAATAAGCATAGACAATGCTGAAGAGTCTTACCAGTATTCAAAATCAAACAAAAGAAAATATGGATGATTAGTAAAATTTCAATGCATTTCTTTTAGTTAATCAAACCTTTTGTCTATCATAACTGAATCTTTGGACATTACTATAAGAAGTCCCATAGACGCAAAAACTTATTTTTAGTTTAAAAAAAAGCAGTTTAAATGCAATTTTCTAGGATGGTGAATTTTTTTTTTTATGTGCAACACTCACAATAATCATATACAGTACACCAACATTTCTTATAGGCATATAGCGGGAGTCATATGTCCGAGCTGACACTTTGATACATAAATCATGACAATGGCAAATAATTGTATTAACAAAAAACTGGCCTAAAAAACCCGAAAAGCAAAAGAAACCACAATACATCTAAGATGTAACTCTTTTGTAATCTGTAAAAACTGGTTTTATCAATCTAAACAAATGAGAACTACCCCTATCATCAGTAATTATATTATCAAAATAAAAATTGGCCCTGTCTCATGTTACATATCTAATTGATTAAACCAAGAGCAAGATACAAGCATTTTCTTACATTTTGATATCCATATATTAAACAGCATAACAAAAAGACTAAGTGACTTGTTATAAGTCACTTAATTTGAAATTTATTGATAATGCAGTTAAGATAAAATATTAGATGTGTAAACATAAGAAAAAATATCCATACTTTAATCAAATAACGGTCTTGATTTGATAGAAGATTTGGATTTCTTTGCTAAAAAATGTTATGCATAACACCACATGCCCTGTCAAGATGACTAAGTATTTATTTATTAAAAGATAATTATGTGTATTGAAAGTGAATTTTATCAATATAATAATCCAGATAATGACAGATAGTTATTGTTTCAATTAAGAGATTAGTCACAGCAACGGATCAAAACAAAAAAGAAAAGAAAATAATCAAAAGATTATCATAGCAATTACACACATACATACATAAAACACAGGATTTTGATCTGATACACAAAAATTGGGGAATCAGTTTTGCTTATTTTGTTCACATCCAATCAATATCTAATGAAAGTTAAAAGTTGATCTGATATTATTTGTAAGTTGTGACATTTTTTTTTTTTACATCTTTTTGTTTAATAAATTACAGCAGAAATGTTTTTCAAAAGGCTTTACATGACATCAGAAATTTTAAGTAGTTCAAAATACAAAAAGAGCCTCTCTTTTGAAGTTCATGGCCAAATTCAACTTGAAATCTTCTCAAACCTTATAAAAAGTTGACAAGAACATTTAACTACTGTCACTTTATGTTAGTGAGAAATACATCATATTGTTATGAAAACATTTTTTCTAGCTTGTACCATGGAATACTAAAATATTTCACAATTTTTACTTGGACAGTTATTTCATATTATTGTCTTTAAACAGACTTAAATTATGTTTCAAAAGACTTCAAATTTTACATGACAAAATAAAAATAAATTGACTATTTTTCCTCTTTTTAATATAAAAATCACCAGTAAATGGATATAAATTAAACATTAAATAATCATTAATAAATTAAGATTCGGTTTCCAATATAAAGGGTTTTATAATGACAGAACGGATCTCAAGATGTAAAATACTAAGCCTCACTGACCTTTCCTCAGATCAAACAAGATTAAAGAATATCAAATGAGCCATAAGAGATTATGCTTTTCACCTATATCTTACAGAATGCAAAAATAAATCATTGACCTGTGGTTGCTCAAAATATTTTCTACCTAGATTTTCATAACATCTACAAACTGTACTTTCCCCCCCCTCCCACCAGTAGGTGATGCTTGTAGCAGCCTCGTTGCATTTAAAAAAAAAAAAAAAAATACACTTTAGTCACCTCTCACAAAAGCACGCAATTTCAAATGAGTTAGATGTAATTTAACACAAATATCTAAGTATTATTAAGGATTATAAAAGGCACCTTTAAAAAGATGCAGTACTAAGATTTTTGATTTCACAAATTAGCAGATTTTTCTCTCTATATGAAAAAATCTTTTGCCAAAAGTTGAAAACTTACAAAATCAGTTGACTGCACTGGTAACAAAATAATAGGCAACTTAAACTGCCGAGTTTCAAAATAAAGTCAGGGAGTTAAAAAGACTAGCTGAAAACTCACCCATGGGCAGAATTTGCAGCTAGTTCCTGTGGAAAGAACTAAATAGGGTCTATAGCACCAATAAAAGCTCAAAACTACTTAGGTCATATAGAGATGAATAGAATGAGACATTTAGTATTAGATAGGAATCAGATCAATATTATCAGGGTGAGCGCAAATGCAGACCCCACACTATTATTACTCAGTTGCAAATCACTTGGACTTATTTTGTATTCTTTAAATTATCAATAAACAGAATCAGATGTTTAGTATTATATAAATATAAATATAAGGTGTGTCCAAAAAGTAACCAAACTTTTTTTTAAAAACAAATATATTGCTTTACCTACAACCTTTTTTTCCCTTCTTAACAGTCCCCTCCGGTGACAATACGTTTCCAGCGTTTTTTTCCATCTCTGGAATGCGTTCTGGAAGTCATTTTTGATAGTGTGCACGTTTTGTGGTGCATTTTCTTCTATCATCTAAAATCGACGACTTTTCAAAAAAAAAAAAAAAAAAAAAAAAAAAAGAAAGTCGGCAGCCAAATCTGTAGAGTAGGGTAGCTGAAGGACGATAGTTGTCTCATGCTTTGCCAAAAATTTTGTTCAACTGTCAGCAGACACAGCACAAATTGTGTTTTTCTTTTAAAATCATGTGGCACAAACTTTTACATACCTCTTTAGAAACTTCAGTCAGGTGAGGATTTCCATGAATCACAGCATGCACTTTTTCAATGTGATCATCCTCTGTCGAGATTGGCATCATTTTGATGTTCTTCCTAATTTGAAAAGCTGGTACCACTCATGGTATTGTGTACAGCTCAGACAATCCTCCCCATCGGCCTGTTGAAACACTAGAAAAGTCTCCCAAAAAGCTTTTCCTAATTCGATACAGGATTTCACAATTTTTCATTGTTCAACTTGGGGGGGAAACCACCAAGCGCACTAGATACACGTTCACTCTGGCACTCGTTACTAAAAAAATGGTGCCAGTGGTGTAGCAAGGGGGGTGGGGGGGCAGTCGCCCTCGGACACATTTCTTTGGCCTGAAATACAGGCAATGTCGAATTCAAAAATGAGCACATACTTTTGTCACAGGAAAAAAAAATTTGCATAACAAGTGCACACTCACTTAAAAAAATTAGAGAGAACATTGACTATACTCCTACACTCCGATTCTAGGCCGAAGTGTCAATCCATACGTAAATAATCCTGTCATTGTTTATGTTTTTAGCAGAGTTTAAGGTTTTCCTTTTTTTAATGATTATAATTTATAAACTCTGTAAGAAGAATTTGAATTGAGAATTTAATGCAAGTAAAAATTTACTTGCATATTTTTTTTTTCGATTACTAATACAAAAAACTAAGGGCTAACAAGTTATTGCGTTCAGGTCCTTCATTCTTTTTAAATGAATATCTCATTTTTGAACTGCAAAGTCTACAATATATTCAAAAAAGAAGTCACAATGTGTAGCATTAATCTGAGCTAGCTACCTAAAAACCGTAACAGGAAGAAAAGTTACACCTAAATAGGTAATCAAAACATTAAGGGTGGGGGCGCCAAAATTATCTTTGCCCCTGGCGCTGAGAAGCCTTGCTACGCAACTGCTTGGTGCATTTCTTTGCATATGAAAGGTCAAGGTCACTGCTACATAACATTTCAGTCAGAGTACGCTAAAACATTTCATTGGTCCGCTGTTTTAAAAGTTTGGTTTCTTTATGGACAAAACGTGTAAATGGAAATCAGATCAATTATTATCGGGGTGAGCTCGAACGGATACCCCATACTAGTATTTTTGTTTTGGTGGGGTTCAAAAACTTTTTATAAACAGGCCTGGGGGTCCCATTCACACCCGAGTTACGCTGTTACATACGAACGGACATTTGTAGGGGAGTGTGATTATCCTCGTAGCTATAGAAATTAAATCACAAACCTTTCCAGATCAATTAGCTTTGGGTGGGTGAAAGAACAGATGGAGGTTAACAGCTGCTTCGCTAGTTTTAGTTTATCTTTTTATCCTTGATTAATTTTACTGTTAATTCTTAAGTGGATAAAGATCTTCATTACTACAAAAGCCAACTTTTTTTGGTTCTGTTTTTCACATCCAACGAGGGAATTTGAAACCACATACTTTCATTTTATTTGTAAACTTAATCCCAATTGAATAATGCCTCTCTGCATCAAATAAAGTTAAGATAAATTAATGAATGATACAATGTTTGCAAAGAAGAATGGTGTTTTGTTTACTGTTTGACAACTATCAATGTGTTTGTCATTTAGGTGTCTGCAAAAGATCCCAGTGCGCTCCTTTTTTTTTTGAAAACTAGACAGTCGAAAAAGGTTTTTCCCTTGGAACTATTCTTCTTTTCTTTTTTTTTTTTTACACAAAGATTGACAATGCAAACATTCAACTAGTGCATCCCTTATAGACCTTGTGATATAAAAAAATTAAAAAAAAAAAAAAAAAAACACTATTTTTTCTTCCTTAAGACTTTTACAAAAAAATGTCAAATATATAATCGATTTTGAGGATAAAAGTGTTCTTTCAACAACAGTAATGATATTTGCTAGTGTATGAAATGAAGTATAAATTTTCAAACTTTTTTTGTAAAAGTGAAAAAATAAATTTCTTAATAATATCATGAACATATATAAACTAAGAGTAAAGCCTAATTATATAAAATGAATGAAAATTATAGGCTACTAAATTAATTCTACGGCTGATGATGAATTTTGTTTGCTGACCAATAACATCTTTTTGAAACGTGTTCAAAGTGAGCCAAGGTCCCGCCCGACCGAGAGAAAAAACACACACCCGGGGGGGCTACAAAAACAGGAAACGATTTTTCCAGTTATAAAAAAAAACAATTTTTTTTTAATTACCGGTAATAAATAATGACATTCTTTCTTTCGTAACATGTTGAAGAAGTCACCAGATTTTGGCGTAAAAATGAATCTCAAAAGAAAAAACGTGGGAAATCGACATCGTACCAAAAACGAAGAAGTAATTTCACAAGGAATAAACAGAACTTACTTTAGTGCCATGGTATTCGTCAACAACGGACTCATCCCTACGAGCTGAAGGATAAGTGAATTTCATGTCTGCTCGGTTATGGTTCGAGTTTGGCAATTGACGAAATGACGGCGAGAGCAGGACAATCAATGAGGCTAGAAGTGCGCGCATGCTCTTTAATCATATCCGGTGGTTGCGCAGTAGACAGATATGTACATGCTGCTTCCGGGTGTCTGCTAAAGAGATATCAGGGTTACATCAGTAGGCTGCTGCCTTGACACGTAGATTTTACAAATTCATTAATTGCAAGGAACATTGTTATCAAGGCAGAACATCGGTTGAAACAAAAATACAATATTTAAATACCATTGCAATAAATATAATTAAATAACTGAACTTATCAGTATTAATAATTAACAATTAATATTAAAATATAATATGGCAGTACCTGTTTCAAAGCTGCATGTTTGGAAGGGGCCGGGCTTTATGGTGGTGCGGCAGCCTATCATAATTGTCATGTAAAATAATTTTCTGTCCATCGTACGAAACTACGGCTTTGCATTATTTCCGTTACTTCTTTTAGTGTTGCCAATTTAGATATTTTAGATCTAAATTTAGATCTATTGCCAATTTAGATATTTTAGATCTATAATTTTAGATAAAAGATCTATAATCTGTAGCTTTTTATTTATTTTTATTTGATTCCTCAAGAACAGCTGACTCAAAAGACTTCAAACTCGGCACTGCACTGCCTTGTGTGCTAACTAATATATTTGGCAAATCTAGGGACTTAAACATTTGTTTTTAACTAATTTGGAACTTTTTCAGCAGAGGTTGGAGAATCTAATCTGAATACTACTGCATGAATATATAGCATTGGTGTTTAGAGCCACTTTGTGGGGTAGGGTCCTACAATAATTGATATTACCAATATAAAGGCTGGTAAATGGAGTTCTATATTAGAATGGGTTAATTTAATAATAAGCAGTAGTTACTTGATGTAACCTAGTATAGAAAGAAAGAAGGAGCCAAGAACAGAGAAATCTAAGTCCGCATGTGGATGTCACATGATGTGAATGGATGACCATGTGGTTTCGCCATCTTAAGACAATGAAATCAGCGCAGTAAATTTAAAGTCAAACAAAGGAAAACAGTTCATACAATAATAGAATAAGGGAGGAAAGTCCATACGAACAGAAATTAAACAATGGCAGATATTTGTAGACATACAAATTACATGACATTTAATATACAAAGACAATATAAATGTTACATATGTTTATGGCTGAAATAAAGAACATGAAACAAACAATTGTGTCAAGACAGACTAGGTTAATTTGGCTAGTCCTAAAAACTGAGTATAGAAATGGAGGAAATATAGTTGCTAGCACTGAAATAGGGAGGAATAGAATTTGGAAGAGAGATATAGTTATTTGGCACTACTTAGTAAGAAAGAAATAGCAGAGAAAACTTAACGGGTGTGATTTTGTTGTATTTATTTGTTGATGGAGCTCGACTGAATTGCTTTGTTTTCAATAATGTTTGATTAGTCAAAGATCAAGTCTGTATTATTGAAAACGGGGGGTCAGGGTTAGGTAGGCAAAGTTTACTGAGGCGAGGATATGGCATACACGTTTTGGGTCACCTAGGGAAAACTGGATCGCTCTACGTCGGTAATACAGAGGACAAAAAAAGGGTTGTTATGCTAGTCAACAGTGTTTAGCTACTTGACTATTGAACTGAGTGGTGGTGCTAAGGTTAGCCTTTAGAGCAGTTAAAAACAAATTCTGGTTGTGCGACCAGATTATCGCCTTGAAGTGAGGAACAGAAGCTAATAGGCTAAGAGGTGATTAAGCTCTGGAAAGGAACATATGCCAAAGTGGGCTTCACTGACCGGTGTCAACCGAAAAGTGAGCATCGGGCAATGGAGAGTGCCATATTTATGGGAAAAGCAAGAAGGAAGTGATGTCAGCAGAAGATAAAGGGCTTATTCTAGTTTGGTATTTTCTTTATCTGAATATTTAGATCCACAGATGCATATTAATTCTAGCTAAATGAAAATGAGTCATAACAGCATCATCATGGTGTTTGAGATGCCATGTACATTCCAGCTTGCACACAAGATTAAGGCAATGTTAGTAAATTGCTGATAAAGGATATTTTACATATCAAGTGTAGGTTCTGTAGAGAAAATCATAAATAGAAGAGAAGTTGTGCAAACATATACATTTTGTAATAAACAAGAAGTTGACTTTATATATCCAGAATTTATAATTAATGATAAACTTTGAAAACACATATAGATTAGTCAAAGGTTTATTTAGGGTTATCAGTTACTTGGAGGTGTAAACTGTATTGTAATTGTCAGTAATGTTTATTTATCTTCATTAGGATGGAGTGGTGTCATGTACTGAGTGTAGTTAAGGGAGAATGTAGAAAGGAAAGAGGAGGGGGTGCAGATGTTATCATATGATCAGCTAGCTTTTAACTGACATTACTTCTATCAAGATTTTCGATTTTATTGTAATAAATGGGTTCCTGGGTTTCTTACTTTGATTTTGACTCATATAAACTTGATTGAATAGAAAATTGTAATTTAATATTTTAAATTAGTACTCAATTTATTAGTCGAGGAAGATAATCACTACATCAGGAACCAAGGAAGATTCTCATGTTTGAATACAAACTGCAGATTAACAAAGCAACAGATATTAGCAAAATCCTAGTTTACTCAGACTACAAAACAAATCTTAAATCTTAAACAATGATTCATGAGTAAAGTTTCATTTTATCAAAATATTTAATCAATAGATTTTATTGCATCACACTATGTTTCTTTAGATTTAAATTACATAATCTTACTTTGCCAAAATCAGTTTTAAATTAACTATTTTTATTGCTTCCATTTTTGATAAGATTTTTTATGCCATGGTTTTCTATAGAGGTACTTTATATTTTAGTGTCTTTTGCAACTCAAGCAAAGGCCAAAATAATTCCTCTCACACAGTATCATTTTTTTTATTCAGGTTAAAACATGATAAATTTTCAAATACACCTTGGCAAGAAGAAATTTTGTTCTCCAAACTAAACTGAGGGTACACATTGCTATAAATTTACAAAGAATAATCTTAAAGTTCAAACCAAATAGAATCCTCTTTTAGGCTCTAGTTTATTTCATTTCAAGTTGAAACAATCTTTCAATTGTTTAATATTTGCACACTGCACAATGGCATAGGGAAAATAAAGTCAATCAAGTAGCCAGCTGTCTACAGCAGAGTTCCCTCTAAGCTGCACATGGCTGTCACACAGCCAAACACAAAGACAAATTATGATGTGCAGTAAGAATTATGACGTGCATTTAAATTTGATTTAATACAGTTTTATGAAGATGCTAGAGTACCATATCTTATGAGAAATAAAATTCATGAATAAAGAACTTACTGTGCATATTTAATTAAAATGAATTTCATTAACATAGCCTTTTTCAAGGCTTAATTATTATTTATTTAAGGCTTTACTAAGATACCAATATTTATGAAACTGAGGATGACAGGAAAAATGTTTGGGATTCTGAAAAAAATCCCAATTTTTTAATAATGAATTTGATTATAAATATCTATGGTCAATTATCTATAATATCATTTTTCTTGTCACAATCCCCATCCATTATGCTCTCATTAGTCAATTGTTCAAAAGATTTGATTTTTGGAAAGCCATTCCAACATACTGCTCTACCAAGCCAGGAAACAGGCCATAAATAGTGACCAATGGAGAAGTGTCTGTCAGCGTGTAGTACACAGGAACCCCAAGTGCCATGAGTGAGTAAGTTATATCCTTTTGCATAATTAACCTGGAAACATTGAGAATAGATATTATGTTGTGGGTTTAAATAGTCAGTAGTTAATGGATAGGATTATGTCAGTAATCCTCTTATCTTTAAAAGTGCATAAATGCTGATTTGCTTGAACTTGAACAAGTTTGGCCCAATGTAAAATTCATGGTGAAAATTGATTTTACTATAAATAAGACAAACTATTACAAACATCAATGGAAAACTTGCAAAATTAGTATTTTTTTAAAAATGTTACTTCAGCATAAAATGTAAAAAAATAAAATTATGGACTCTTGCAAAAACTACAAACTCAATGTAAAAATATTTCACTATTAATCTATTTTTACTGCATTACATTCATATTATGCATTCATGTTTTGTTATTTATTCATTATTTTCATTTTCTACATTGTAGCCGCACACACACATATTGCTGTATTTCAGACAACAGATTAATTTCATGTAAGAAGCCATTATTATGAAGTTTTGGTCAGTTACATTTAGTAAAAAAAAATAAAAAGTTGAAATAGTAATTTCATTAACATAGACTTAAAAGTCCCCGATTATTTAAAATGTAAAAGCTTTAGTAAATGTCCACTGTAGTCAGTATAAAAACTTATACTATACATAATACCAAAATATTGGCAATAAATAAAGAAAAACAGATTTAATAATGAATCAGATTCAATGTTTTTGATTTTACCATGAAGTAATTCAACCTTTGTTTGGGAGATATTTTTCAATACTAAAAACTGAACATTATCCTAAGTGAGAAAGTATATTTAAAACATTGTTAAGACTAAGAGTAATTTTAACCATCTTTGCAGCATGGAACATGCTGATATTATAACAGAGACAAAAATGAACCATTGTACAAAGATGAGATTTAGAGAGATACAGTCACTCATCAAAGACATAGTTAATGAACCAACCAAGTCGATTATAAAACTAAGAAATACTCTATTTGATGTTAATTACTAAGCATATCTTCATTCTGGCACAAGGTGACAAGTGTAACAACCCCGGTCACAGAAAGGTTGGATGCTTCTTACTGATGTACATAAACAATCTTTATTTATCTCTGAAGTCTCAGTACAACATGAAAACTGCAATATAAAGATGAAGCTGCAAATTATGCAAATACACAAGCAGTTAAAGAAACAAGAATCAACAATGTATAACATACATAGCGTTTGAACGCAAAACGACAACACAAGCAAAGAAACATAAATAGAAACGGAAGAAACAAGTTCTAGCATGAATAAATTGAACTTTTAAGCATAGCAGTTCGAACTGCAAGAATGGGCTCTACTAAATGTCTCTCGCTGTTGCCACAGAAACAACAGCCCGAATTGAAAGTCATATACAAACAGCTGAAGCTAAGATGAAGGTAAAAACTTAAATTTACTGTATTTGCCCTGTAACTGGCTGTAGATATTCGTGATGAACTTGTGTCGTGTTTTCTGAGGAGCTCAGAAATGAGTAGAGATATCTGGTGGACGCTGGGTGAGAAAATGCCCAGTGTGTGTTTTCCGGATCCTTATATGGGATTGTGAAATGTGTGTGTATGAACATGTGTTTTCAATCATCCCTGGTGTCATAGATCAACTCCATCCAGCCAACTGATGCCAGCTTCAGGTGATCGGTCTGGAGTGTCCCTCACAAAACTCACCAGGGAACTCCCTGGAGCCCCCCTCGATTACTTAATATCTCATTAGTGAGACAATGTCAAAATTCCTAGTTTGGGCTAAAAGTCCAGCTGACACTCCCAGTCTACTTGTGAGACCTTTTCCACCTTATCTTTTCTCTTTATATGGTACCAGTTATTACAACAAGTATGGTGTACCCAGTGAGGATGAAACTCATTACTCAGTATGAATGATCTGTGAAACCAGCTTGTTAACCATTACCCAACAACAAGGCACTCGATTTGATGGCATATAGGATGCATCTTCATTTCAGCAGTGAATATTCAGAAAAATTTTTTTATTGGTGAGCGAGTCAGTCTAGCAGACTGTTACTATTGTGTAGTGAGTTTGATCCTCACTGGGTGCCCCACACTTGTGACCTTGTTAAAGCTAAGCCTAATAAATGCCTAAGACACAAAACAATTTCTTAATCATTCTGAAGGAAGAGAGCATCCAACACCATAGTTTTCTGCTTCCAATATGCAGGAGCGGATCTAGGGGGTCTTCCAGTGTCTTCTGGAAGACCCTCAGAATTTTCCAGGAAATTTTTATTTATACTGTTTTCTGAGCACCTTCCGAGTTTTAAATCTTTTTGTCTCAACACAATACCCTTAGAATTTTCCAGAAAATTTCTATTTATACTGTTTTCTGAGCACCTTCCGAGTTTTAAATCTTTTTGTCTCAACACAATACCCTTAGAATTTTTCCGAAAATTTTTATTTATGTAAATTTCAGTAGCTGATATGCTCTGAAATGCAATTTTAGCCAATCTTGGATACATAATTTTCAAAATGTTCAGACCCCCCAAAAGTCCTCCGACAAAAAAAAAGGTTTTGGAAGATGGTCAGCTCAACAGGCTGGAACCGCCCCTGATATGTGTGGTTGAAACTGTTTGAAATCTGCTTTCTTCGAAATAACTGATTTGGAGCCATTTTATCACGTGCTTGCATGTTAGATTAAGGAAGCATCAATAAAAATGAAAAAGAAAGAGAAAGAAATCAGATACCCTAACCCTAACCTCTTTTCTGTAAAGGTAAGTTTGCTTTCTTTTTTATCGTTTTTCCTGATTAATAAAATAAATTGTCAATATCTGCTTCTCAAAAATGGTGGACCCACTCAATTCTTGACATTCATGTCTTATCTTTAGAATTGTTTTTTTTCACGCGGGACAACACACTCCCTTAATGAAAGCACAACAAATCGTTATTAAAATACTAAAGAAGCCTAGATAACAACCTTCACAAGGACTGAATTGCACCAGCGCACTCGTTGCGTAGTGGATCTTTGAGCAGAGGCGAAATATTATGTCAACACCGCCAACGGCAACCTGCTTCTCTATTTTAACAATCTTTTTGATATTTAAATAACAACAATGTCGTCAGATTTGCAGGCAAAATATCAGCGGTTGGCATCTGAATATTCAAAGGTAAATGAAACTCGTCATTTGTTGCTGTTCCTGTCAAGTCCACGGTTCACCCCACTTTTTTTAATATCGAAAACTGAAAGAACGTTCCTCCATAAAAACACAACATCTCGTCCATGTTGTGTTCTAAATTTCTAACAGTGTGTCCGCCCCTTCTTTGATTTAAAAAGCAAAGAAAATATAGAAAATAGAAATCAACAAATATCAGTGCAGAATTAGCAATTTATTTTACTGTTTGTTTACTATCAGAGTAAATAATGATATTGTTTTTGTGTATAATTTCAATTTCTTTATTTTTTCCTAAACAACGTTGGCTCAAGTGAAATTGAAATCGAAAGCTGCAGTGATCAGGAACATGTTTCAAATGATTTTAAAGCCATCTTACTGACTTGGATAATAATTATAATTATCATGATAATAATGTGGATTTTTATTTGATTATTGATTTAATAATGTGTACAAACAGCTGCGATGGATACTGTTTAGTGTTTATATATTGTTCTCAGTAAATATACACCGGCCTTTCTTTCATTCAATAATGTTGAATTTCAGTTGGAATTCTTCACTTCTTAATGAAGATTTAGCCCTGGACATTACACCTACTTTGGAAATATGGTGTAATCTCCGTCCTGAAATCATTTTTATTATTTTAAAAGAATGTTATAGTAGTACGAAGTGTGAATGTCTCCTAGAAAAATTATTGAATCAATATTTCTTTTTAAAGAAATCCTAATTAGAATATATTTTGAAGAAATAATCATAAGTTTACAGTTCTATTTTAAATCTGAAAGCAAATAAAAATTGAGCAAGAATTAATCAACTATTATACTCATTAAATTTAATTAAAAAAATGTTTAAAAAGTAAAATAATTTCGAAAATTATTGCAATTATCGAAATTATGCTCATATGGAAAAATAATGCAAGGGTCCAATGTCCAGAGACTGATGATACGCTATCAGTTTATAGTTTTTATTTCTGTGATATTAAATCTATCTATGCATTTAAAACCGTCATTAAAATTTTTTTTTTTTTATGTATATATTCTTTTCATAAATATTTATTTATTTACTTTTCATTTTCACTACAAAAAGATTGTTGCCTAATGTTTTGATTTAATTTAATTTTTTTTTTTTTTACAATAATTCAAACTCCGTGACACTACTGAACGAGAAAGGTCCAACCTCTCAAAAATAAGTGATTTTTTTTGTGCTTTCAATCCATAAGACTTTCGTTTCCTTAGGAAATTTATCAGTTTTGAAAAAAAGTTTTTTTTTAAAGATCTTAAAAAGGGGCTTCTATGTACAGTAAGACTAATCTGGACCCTTAATTTCCGCAAATCGTACGGAAGTACAGCTTCGAAGTATTCGGCTACTTCCTTTGTTGCGGTTGTAACATTTTTTTTCTATTTTTAAAAGGCTGGACCTTTTTCGTTCAGTAGTTCCAACCCAGTAAAATATCTTAGGACCGAAAATATGTACTTATTATATTTATGAATTATTTTAAGTAAGAGGAAAAATTGATACAATCAGTTGGGGAAATAAGTAACAAACAATGCACACATACCTACATATTTTTAGCCTTTTCTCATATTACAAATGATTCTTATTGAAACATTTTTTACCAGCACTAATGGTGTCTTAAAGCTATTGTAAGATTGATATGAAATAAAGTTGGAGAGAGCAAGTGTAAGTGAGGAGGTCTTACAATGATTAAAAGTATCAATAATAATAATTATTATTATAAAGTAGTTACTGGTAGTGTTAAAGTCTAATTGTTGTCCGTGTAGAGAGGAAGGAAAGAATTGCTGATATTTCCCACATGGATGTCACATGGTGTGAGGGAATGCCTCCGATTGGCTGGAAATATTGTGACGTCATGACGAGAATCGAGGAAGAAGACACAATTTGCCATTTTAATTATTTCAAATGGTATGCCCAATTGTGGTGATTTTGACGACCATTTTAAACAATGTAAAAAGACATGAGGACACGTGTCTAAGGAATAGCAAAAGAAGTCTGATCGAATATAGAATAAGAGTACATGAAGACATATTTAATACACAGGAAAGGCATATAATTGTACATACATATAAAGAACATTGAGATGGAAAAGCATGCAAACATAACAATAGATCTAAAAAGGGGATGGCATAGTTAAGAGTTTCTATCAGAAAGCATCTTAGGATGTATCGCCATATATAAACTATAGTTGTGATCTAGCGTGTATAAGCCATGGTTGTTACTTAGAGGGAGAGAAGAAATACTAAATTGATGATAACAGTAGTTATAGTTTTTCTGACATACCAAAATGAATTACCAGTAATTGTGGATTCAGTAGAAAAGTGGAAAGAGATGTACAAAACAGTAAAGGCAGGATCATATGCACACTAATATATTTGCCAGAACTACTATTTTTGGCTCTCCAGGCAAAATTTGTATACTGACAAAAATATGATTTAGTAATATAGTAATGGTTAAAGTAAATTATCTTAGGTCTTGCATCTAGAAAAGAAGATGACATGACTACTTTAAATCATAGTATAGAAAAAGCACATCTAAGTGAGGAAGTAATTAAGTTTGTAATCTCAGGAGTAAATATGGTTATGGAAATAACGTGTGCAAGATTGGTGTTGTCATGGTTTTTTATAGAAAGCCATTACTGGAACTGATGTCATGAGAGAAAGGGCCATATTTAGTTTTGTATTTCTAAGTCTCCAGGGAGTCTTCAGCTTAGTGGTTAAACTAGCCTGGTATTCAATTCCTTAGTTTGGTATCAATTATTATTAAATAGGAAAGTGGCTGCTACGCTATGAAAGTATTCAAAAAATTATAATTAAACTAATGGAAATAGCAATCTCAATAATAACACTACTACAGCAGACCTGTCAAGTTTCAATGTTATGAATAAGTGAGAATCGTGTGATCCTGCCCCCACCCCCCAAGTGCAGGGAGAAAAATTGGGGGGAGGGGGTCTTCTAGGGGCATGCTCCCCAAGAAAATTTTGAAAATTATTTAGCCAAGATTGGCATTTCAGGGCATCAGCTACTGAAATTAAGTGTTGCCTAGGAGTTTATTCAAAATATGTTTCAAAAGTGTTTTAAAGTTCTATAAAAATATACTGAATACATACAGATATACAACCAACAATTCTTAACAAAATGTAAATTTTCAGCCCACATTCAGCGACAGTATTGTCGCTGAATGTGGGCTGAAAATTTACCTCTCTCATCTGAGATTTTTATCAGAAATCTAAACCAATTTAATGAATCTAAATGAATGTAACACTTTTTATAAATGCATGAGAATTTTCCTTTCATGTGTGTGAGTATGAGAATTATCAAAATGCATGTATCTCGCGCAGAATGCGTGAGACTTGGAAGGTCTGCTACGGAGCAATAGTACTTCACTTGGGAAAAGAGAGGAAATTTTGTTAGGACCCCCCCCCCCCAATAAAACAATATATTTTAGATATGGTTAGGTTTATTAGCCTATGTCAAATTTGGCATTGATCAAGCTCACTCACAAGACCGGTATGTTAACCACTACATTACCACTTAGTACTTGCTACTATAGTAGTAATAGTTTTTTTGTTCTTGTTTCTTAAATAATTATTTTAGTAACAATCTGATATTTTAAAATAGTACATAAAATTATTAGAGAGTTGTCTTAAATTAAGGACAAATGTCATGATCTTGCGTTTTTTACTGAGTTGATCTTGCATTTTAAATTTCATACATTTTTTCCTCTATTACTTGAAATTTTAACATATTTAGTTAATGTTATAAGATATAACTGACATTTTTAAGATTCCTTAAGAAGTGTCACCTCCCCTTTAAATATTTGTATGTGTAGGAGCGTTTATTTTATATGTGGTATTTGTGGCTTGCTGCACTGCAGAAGAAGATAGACTGGAGTATAAGAAAGCGGATATACTTTGTTTCTGTTAATTGTGGACTTCCAGCTGCAGCACAACCACTCCTCATTTTGTGAGACCAAGTGACTTGAATTGCTTTGAAAAAAATCATCATTATCGTGGCAATGTTAATTTCAGTGAATCAAATTGTTTTTGTTGCCTTTCTAGAAATACTTAGTAAGTTATAGGGATTTCTAATGCAAGTATTACACTGTATTCGCACAAGTTCCTACCTGACCATTAAAATTCAGCTAAATTCTGCCCCAAAAGAGGTGAGTAATTGAGAATACCATGTGCTGTAAGAAGGGAAATTCTTTTCACTATTGAAAATGAAAGGAAAATCATTACTGTAAAAGTTTGTATAGTCAGGAGACAATTCTCAATCGGTTCTTAATATGTTAAATATCAATTTTCTCAGCTGTATCATGTTGGATTGATATGAAACTTGGTCCAGACCTTCGGGTGAACCATGCCCATCTTCCTCTTCCTCCGCTGCTACTACTACCACAACTAGTAATGCTAAATATAGATTTTCTCAACTGTATTGTGTTGGATTGATATGAAACTTGGTCCAGACCTTCGGATGAACCATCCTCATCTTACTCTTCCTCTTCCTCTTCATCTTCCTCCTGCTACTATTACCATGGGTGGTGGATGCATCGTTGAACTTGTGGTTCTTGTTTTTTTAATTTATAAAAAGTTGATTTGCAGGATGTCACATGGCATTTTTTAAGCTTCTAAAAAATTAGAAAATTGCTAATAGTCAGATTTTAATTATTTTTTAAAAATTCATCCTGAATCATTGATCTGAAGCAATGTTTGATTTTTATATTTAAAAACCATATTTGCAGGAATAATTTCCCTCCAGTTTTCTAATTCTACTCACAGGGAGATTAAAAGAATTATAAAATTCTTTTTGCAGTCTTTTGAAACTATTGAGTGTCAATCAATAAAAACAATCATTTTGATTCTCTTTTTCAAGTTTTTACTATTTGACCAATCACTGTATTTGATGACATATGAGACCCCCCCCCCTATTACAGCAGGGAATATTAAGAACAAACATATTTTTCTAAATTCCTCTCCTTTATCATCCAGTTTGGGGGGGGGGTAAAGGGCGTGGTCTTATATAAATGTACTTGAACAATGGATGAACAGAAATGCATTCTTTTTCATGATATCTGAATTTCCGAAACCTCATGCTTTTCAAGATAGGAACAAAATAAATCTAGGAACTTTCCTACTTATAAACAGGATAGGTCCCTGAGCTTTATTTGTAAATCCAAGTGGTGGAAAATTTATACAGTTTTCTTCTTTTTTTTTTCACAGAATATTTATTGGTTATTTATAAATGTAAACAATTTAAATTTATGGAACTTCTCATAATTTAAGTAATTTATTACTTCTTAAATTGGTTCCTTAATCTTTCTTTTTCAAAAACTTTAAATTCTAATGAATTTATATTTGGTTCAATCTGTTTTTAAAGAGTGGCATGTATTATTTTGATCCCCATACCTACTTTATGTGGGATTACGCCAATCTTTGCACAAGTGTATGTTCCCTTATCATCCCTTAGTTCTCATATATGTGAAAAGCAATGATTATTTTTAATCTGCCTCACTGAGGGATTGAATTCATGACTCTGGCAATAACTGGACAGTGAGTGCTAACACTAACAGGTTTATCATTGAAATAGTAACAAAGTAGGCCAGTCTTTTTGTTAATCCAGTATGGATTACAAGTATGTTTTCCAGAGTTATTTTTGTTTAATGTCAACTGATTCAAGATGATTTGAAAATTCTACAGTTATAGAAACATTCCATTAAACTCGGAATTTTATACTTTATTTCTATTTGAATATCAAAGATGCTTGAGCAGTTCTGAAAAGTGAGAAAGCCAGAACCTATATATAGAAAGCACTACTTTTTATTGCTTGATCTCTCTTTTTTATATATCGAAGTTTTGCATTCTAATTTTTTTTTTAAATAATGGATATTTTCAGTTTTATGTAACTGAATATTGTAAATAATGCCTCTTTCTTTCCAGTTGAAAGCCCAACTTCCTGTTCTTAAGAAGGCTGTGGTTGATGAGCAGACAATCCAGGAAAAACTGAAGGTTTGTGAACAACATTTCTTTTGTATCAAATTGTTATAAGTTTTTAAGTCCTCAGGAATGTCTGGCTAGTTAGCTTGGAACTATTTCTGCATCTTTAATGTAACAAATCCTGATCCCTCCTTTAATGATTCATTAGTTTTCTACCAGTTATAAAGTGTTTGCTGTCTTTTGTTGCTTCTGTTAGAAATGCATTCAAAATAATTCTAATGATACAGAAATAAAGTTTTCATTATGTTAGGTTGATGCAAAACTTCCGAGTGTCATCTTTACACAATGTTAGGGAAATCTTACAAGTGTCTTTGAAGTTTACTCAGCTCTTTATTGCCTGATCATGCACACTCTTTTGTTTGCAGAAAAAAGATAATTTTACTTTATTTTGCTGAAAATCATGGCTGAATATAAAATGTAGATTTGATACTGTTTACTCTTCGTGTTTGATCTAGAAAGCTAGACAATGACTCACTGAAGCTTATGGTAATGATGCAGTAGGTGCAAGCATATGTCAGGAATGATATGTGAATTAAAAAAAAAGATTTTTCACTTCAATGATAAAGAGCACTCTGGTAGTTGGGACTGAATTGGAGGAACTTTTGAAGGAAGATGTAGCACAAACAATATATGAATGTACAGAAAAATTAGAGGTGAATCAGTCAACTTGTTTAAATGACACATTGGAAAAGAAAAGACTTTTGATTATGGAGCTGGGATGGGAAGTTCTCCCACATGTGGTGTATTCTCCACATCTGTCACCTTCAGACTATCATTTATCTTGCTCTATGCAACATTTCTTGTCTGGTCAGCAATTCCAACAATTTCATGATCTCAACAATTCCTCAAAATATTTATTGAATCTAAACAGATCATTCTTTTATAATGGAATACACAATTTACCTGAAAGGTGATATATGTCCATAGAAAGTTAGGGAAAATACCATGAGTAATCACACTATGAATTTATGTGAATAAAAGATTTTTCCAAGAAAATCCCATAAACCTGATATTAAAAGAAATCTAAGACTGAATATTATAAATATCAAGGTAAAACCAATGATTTATTAATTTCAACTAAAGTAACAAACCTTCATAACTCTTGTAGAATATGTTATAACTAAATGATATGAAGATCAGTATTTTCTTAAACTTAACCAATCAACATATCTATTCTGCTTTAACTTTGTGTCTACCAGGTTTCCATTAAGGAAAAGGATCAGTGTGTCCGAAAATATGAACAGGAAGTGGACAGCCTCAACTTTCGCAACCAGCAACTGGCCAAAAGAGTCCTCTTCTTACAGGAAGAGTTGGAGCAAGAGTCAGTTAAGAAAAAAAGTAAGGTAAGAAACTAAAGACCTCCTGCAATCAATAGTAATGGATGCAGAAAAAAGGCTTTCCATCTGATAACAATGAAAACCTGGGGAAATTAGATTAAAAATATACAAAGCAAGATTAAAATCTGAAAAATCCACTAATATAACTACAAAAAATCCTTTTTTTTAAAATTGATAATGTTTTGTATACACAAGATTTAGATTATCTTCAAGTGAACCTTTCACATAGTGAACAAGTGTATTCATTGACATCTCTGCATTATTTAAAATGCAACACAAGGTCAGTTTTTTTATATGGATCTTTATCTGTGCTCTTACATGATATTAAATGTCCTTAATGTATGCTTCCCTGAAGTACCATAGACATCAGGGAATCAATTTCCAGGGGTCAATTTATAAGTTTATGCTAAATTGGTCCCTAGTTTGTGCCCGGCTGCATTCATGCTTGTCTTTTGAAAATTCAGACGTTTTAATGATCCAACAAAAGGCAAGAGAAGTAACTTATTCATTGATCACTCCCTTTTCTAATTTTTTAATTTATCACCCCCAACATGGCATGCTGCCAAAAGACATAGGTCACATGATTGTTTCTATTGAGTAACTAACCAGACCTGTTTCATTAGTTATACATTTTTAAATTAAACACTAATGTACTTAGGAGACACAGCATCCTCCTGCAAAGTTGAAGGCCCCTTTGAAATCAAGGAATGCCACTGCTGTTGGTCTCCTGAACTGACGTCGCTGTGTAAAGATTTGATCAATACAGCAACAACCTGGTCTGAAACCAGCTTGGTTCTCACGTGTGGTTTTTTTCACTTGTTACTTTAATGTGTCTCACGATGATGGCAGTCGTGATCTTGGCTGCTATATCAATCAGGCTGGTACCACGATAGTTATTGCAACTGCTATGTTTTTCTTTCTTATAGAAAGGCAACACAATGGCAGAAGTCCAAACTGGGGGGGGGGGCAGTCACCCGATGCCAAACAGCAGTGATCAGGTTGTTCATGTGCTGGATCATGATTTCATTTCCATCCTTATATAATTCAAAAATAATTCCATCTTCTGCTTCTTGTGTCTTTTCAAGGTATGTATGACCTGGCAAGGTTCTCTGGTTGTTGGTGGTTCATCAAACATGTTGTTGTATGAACCAGTTCTGTGGTCTGTAGGAGGGGCTTGTATGGTGAGTGCATCATGCCTGAATTGCTGTTCAAAATGATGAGCCCAACCTTTTCTGGTATGTAATCAGCCGCCCATTAACTTCAGTGTTCACCTCACAGTCCATTTTTACTAGTCTGAACAGTCCCCTGGAGTCACCAGCTGCTAACATTCTCTCCATTTCTGAGGCTTGTTTTTTCATCTCATCTCCCTATCATGGAAGATTCTGCCACGGATGTCACATTGTAATTCTGATCTTTTGGCACTTCTTATGATAGGGATTTTACTGATCAGCTCTATAAGTCTTTGAGTCTCCTTGGAGGTTCACTTTGTGCTCAGTTTGGTGGTGGTATCATGTACTGTTTGTCTACCATCTGCTTTCCCAACTCTTAGGAATGCCCACAATGTCTCAATGTCACAAGTTGGGTTACACGCCCTATCCTGAAACCTTTTGTTTAGCTCTTCATAGTAGTCTTTCCAGATTCAAGCTATCAATGTTGAGCCTTGGCTATTTTATGAGCATGTGATTACTTCTGCCTGAAGTGTAGGGTGAATGTGACTCTGACAAGTGCATGGTCCATGTTGACAGGTATACCCCTATACCCCAGTAGGATCTGCAGTCTGCATGTCTGATGCATCATGATATGGTTAATCTGGGTCCTGATCCTCTAGTTTGGTGCACACGGACTGGAGTCAATGAGGTGATCACTGAAGTGTTTGGAATGAATAGGTTCTTGTTGGTACACAATGACACAAGTCTGTGGCCATTATCATTTCTACAACCACCAGAAGTAAAAGGTCTACATAGATGTTTCTCTTGGATTGTCACACTGTCTATTTGAGCATTAAAGTCACCAGCCACAATGAGTATGTTACTGGTTGGTACACTTGAGATGGCTGACTCTAGTTCAGCATACACAGCTACAATAGGAAGATTCCTTGTTGTAATTCCCCCAAACAAGCTCACTTGTGGGACATTTCAAGCGATCTCATGGAGTCTCTGGTGACCACAAGGCTCTAAGCAGCCACTTAGTTTGCTTATGCTTCAGGCCGGCTCTGCTCAAGGGCCAACTCCGTTGTTGGGCTGAGAACAACAACTCCTGCCTGGCCTTGACTGTCTGCTGATACTATAATTTAGTCATCTAGTCTGGCCGAGGTTCTCTGGGTAAATGATGTTATTTTGGCAGTGGGTGATTTCAACCAACTATGCTTGGGTCCTGTGTTGCAACAGGCTCACCACTGGTTCTTGTGTAGTAGAGTTTGAACATTCAGAACTCCAAGATAAAAGGTTTTGCCACCTCTGAGAATAAGGTTGTTACTTGGGTCTAGTAATCCATTTATTACACAGAGACTGATTCACGTTGCCTCCCTGGTAAGTAGTAATATTGGCATTATTACCATGAAGATATTTGGTTATAGCTCGTAATACTCAGGTGCTGAAACAACTGTACTACTACTTGTAGATAGTAGCCAAGAGAGTGCAAATCCCAAGAGGGGATTTTCTGTTTGGAGTCTCCTTAGCTTTAGCTATGAGCACAACTGCCAATTTTTAGTGAGATTAGCAACCCTAGTTCTGCCCAGATCAGCGTGTCAGGTCTCCTCTCGCATGTTTTACTCTTGTACGGTCTTGGGAGAGACAGAGGTTATAGATTGCATATATCACATCCTGGGATGTGTGGACCCATGTTATACGATAGGCTATGTCTTAGTAGATATGCTACCACTAAAAAAACGAACATACTCAGATCATTCCTAGATTTCCTCACTGCATGTAAGCCTCATCATCACAACACTGATATACAAAATAAAATATATTAAAATTTTTACAAAGAATGTATACAAATAAAATGTATAAAATAAAATAAATTATTTAAAAATTTTACAAATAAAAAATTTAGTATTAAAAAGAAATAGTAACAAAAGATTTCAAAATATACAGACCTCAATAAACTTATTCTTTTCTTAAAGAATATGGATTCACTAATTGGTGAACCAATTTTTAAGTAAAAAGCTACAATTTTGGGCAAAACTAATTGACATATCAATATATAAATCTTTAAGAGAAAGTATTATTGAGAATAATTTATATAACTTCTTTTTCTCCAATTCTACGAATGGAAATTTTGATCTTCTTTGCAAGGGTCCCTCATAAGTGTGCAATGAATTGAGATTTACAATAAGAGGAGAGAGGCAGCAGATGTGTTTCTCTAACTGCTGCACATTGACTTTAAAACTATGCCTTGACAGTATGGTTTCTTAGAATATAGCATAATGCAAAGGTCATAAATCTTTCTTTGTGAACTGTACTATAAATCTATGTTCCAATAGTAATATATATTATGTAAACAAATGTTCATTGACATAGTTGCCCATAGCAAAAATAATACATTGTTATGGCGGCTTGGGGTGGGAGTTATGCTGCCATGTCTCTTGGTTAAAAGGTGGGACTCTGTAGTCCACAAGAGATGGAAAAGGCAGGGAGAATCTGGGAGTGACATGTGTCCAAAGAGCAGGGATAGCCAGAGGACCAGAAGGGCTCCTGATTGGGAGTAGGGGAATCTCACATGGTCAGTTGGATAGAGTTAACAGTTTGAAAGATAAAGAGTTGGTGGCTTGAAGTCCGTAGGAGAAAGATGGTTTGAGTTAGGGGACTAAAGAATCAGTTGCACTGGGATACAGGGAAGCATGGGGTCCTAAGGGATGGAAGTGCGAAAAAGGGCTGTTTGGAAAGTAACAGTGTCTTCTGGAAGCACAGAATAACGGATCTGCCAGAAAAGGCCAATATGAAGATAAAAAAGGGATCTAATACCTAAGTTTAATAAGCAGTCTCAGACAAAAAGTAAAGAAAATGGTCTAGCGCTTAATAGCTGTGAGAGGAAATCTTTTTCATCTTGTGTTGCTTGTTAGCTGTGTTGGGCTTAGGAAAGCAGAAGGATTGGAATTGATTTTGTTTCTCCCTGAAAATGGTTCTTAAGAGCCATTTACTGTTCTTCTCGTGAGTATGACACGCATTTTTTGTATTTGTTTTCCATTTGTTTTCATTCATTAAAAAGGAGTAGGTCTCTTTACTTCTCTGTCTAAAACTACTTGTCTCTCTTGCTTATCTATGTTTCTTCATGTTTTGCTTATTATCCCTTTTTACTCTTTGCCTAAACCTGAAAAAATAGACCTGTATCACTGCTGTTAGGTTTACCTATGGGGTTATTGGGTGCTGATCAGTTGGTAACTCTCCTGTGTGTCATTGTGACCAAAGATCAGTTATAAGTATAAGCCTAGTTCCTGGAGACCTATCTCCTAGGCAGCACCTCCCCATTGCACTAAAAGGAGTAGGGTCAGGTTTATTCCCTGACGCCTGCAGCAATATATCTATCAGCAGATTTAAAAAATGGAAGAATTTTGTACTTACTAGGAAATCACCTGTAGTATATTATACAGTATGTATATAAATATATGAAAAAAGCACTTTATATTTTAAACACATGAGAGGGTATTTTTTTTTTTTAGTCATTCATATGTGCCTTAGATTTATATAATTTCAACAGTGAGACGATTTTTTGGTTATAAACCCAAACCTCACACTCACATTAATTTTTATTTTTGTTTGCATGTATGTGTAAATTTTCAGTAATATTCTTACACTATATTTTTTCAATTTATTTTTAATTGCATTTAAAATAAATTGTTCGCTTTTTTTCTCTTCTACTTTTCAATTTCTTTTTATTTTCAATTATTAGTCAATTGGCCGCAACCTTCTTGCAGGAGGTCATCTTTTGTCCACCCTTGTGGTGAGTGGTTTGCATGTTTTAGTGTGTTTTATTTCTGCTGCTATTTTCTCTACTTTGGCATCTATCCTACTAATACTTCATCTACAGTATTTTACTTTCATCATTATTCTCATTACAAGGTTAACCATCAAGAATAAGGATTAAAAATGTTTTTTTGATAAAATACAAAATAGTGTGTTGTTTTTAAAAAAAAATTAATGTCTTAGAAACAGAACTAAAAAGTAATATATTAAAAACATAGTAAGCGGGTATTTTTTGTGGTGTCAAAAGAAAATAATTGGTAAAAAAAGAAAATAAACACTACTGATAAAGCATGCAATTCCACAAGCCTCTTTGCAGCATACAATGCAGTTGAATGGTGTTTATCTGCTGACCCTTGCTGTTTATCTGCTGTTTACTTGCTGTTCTTTTAAGAAAAACTGTATTTTGTTCCTACTGTCTTGTATTAATAGTTCATATGTCACACAGTTTTAGAGTTGAATGAGCTGGATATACAGACAGATGAGATTGAAGTACATGTACATACTAACAATAATTATTATTTGGTTGATATGATTCTTGTCATGATTCTTGTCAAAGAAAAATTAAGTATCTTGAACATAAATGCATGTCCAACTCAAAAGGTATTAAAATAAACAAAATGATGTATTTGGCATAATCGTTGACACCAATCTGAATGATACCATCTCATTTATTGTTATCCAGTTTTCAGTTAGTCATTTTTAATTTTTAATCGGGTGTTATTACAGTTCAATGAGGCATTTGCATGAAGTATGATACTACGATGATCTCCCTCCCAAGAGAAATAGGTCCAGGGAAATCCCAAAGCATACATGTGTGCCAGACTGGCCTAAGTAGGGATCATAAAACATTTCCTTTTAAGAATTGTTAGAAGGTACCAATAAAACTAGTTAGAGACTTCAGCTATCATAAAGAGAACTCAGCCTAACGTAAACTTCTTTGATCCCATATCCAGGCACCGAAACCAGACTTATGATGTTAAGAATTGTCACTCATGAGTTACCCATGTTAGCAATTGTTTGCACTGGTTGCCCCATTTTTGGACTGGTATTTAGTTAGTTGGCTCTGATCAATGTGAATGAGATATCAGAGAGTAACCTCTAAATTTCTATGATTTTGGATGGAGTTCAGTATAGTAGAGTCAAATATCAAGGATCTGTGACCGTTTTCAGGGGAACTAGGTTTGAAAGCATTTTCTAGGTCCCTAGAATGTGCTGATCAAAATTAAATGGGACGACCCTTTCAAAAGTTTGGCGTAACCCAAAGGGTGCCTTTTCATAATGGCTGCCGTTTTGGTAATCCTTGGTCTGACGGATATAATATATGGTAGAGCTAAGAATAAGAAGAGAGCACAACCCCATATATTCTGATGCAAAAAATGAAAGTGACACTGAAAGTGATGAATTAACAACAGGTGATGAAGACTGTGAGAGTAAACATGATGAAGACATTTAGTGCAGGGCAAGACATTCCGTCTGAAAATTAATGTTTTACTTTAAAACTTATACAAAGGCTCCAAAAAGTATAACTATGCAATGTATCGATCAGATATTAACACAATAATGAAGTTAGAAGCCATTATTTTTTTTATATAGTTATACTTTGGGGGGGCTTTGTATGCCTTTTTACAGTCTTTGTATGCTGTGTTTGACTACCATATTTTACATCCGTTAGACCAAGGATTACCAAACGGCAGCCATTATGAAAAGGTGTCCTGTGGGCTACACCCAAACTTTTGAGAGGGTCACCCCAGCTAATTTTGATCAGCATGTTCTTGGTACCTAGAAAATGCTTTTAAACCTAGTTCCCCAGTCAACGGTCACAGATCCTTGATATTTGACTCTACTAATAGATCAAGTTTTCTATTTAAAGGCAACCAAGAAAAGACCGATTGATTCATGACTTTTACAAATAACTAGACTGACCGCTTTTTATTCTAGTTTAAACAAAAGCTCTTCTTGGTAATTAAACATTAGCTATGTTTTAAGTCTTGTTAGCTAGTAAGTTTATGCTGTAAAGCATCTGTTTTCTATTTTTATTGTAAAGACCCATTCTCTAATGGCTTTGTTATATTTAGAAAGCTTATTACTGGCGAAGCTCTCCTCCTTTATTCCTGTAATGAGTGGAAAAAAGTAACACTTAACTTTCCAGCACTAATATGCTTTCTTACATTCATCTTCATTGAAGAATAAGAGCGAATACTTCGGAATTTTGGTACCTAACAATTACTAACGATTTGAAATGTGTGGTGGTAGTTTTTAGTTACTTAGTTTTTTAGCTAACTTGATGGATAAAATAATTTAAAATGTTTTAAAATTGCTTTTTGCTAAAAAGTAAGAAGTGATAGATTATTGTTGTATATTCCATTTCTGAAAAGTGAACATGTTTCCTCCTTCCCATAAAAGAATTAGGGTTTTATATTATATATTATAACAAATGCTTGATTGATGCCCTAATGTCTTCCCTATATGAGTTTGAATGATAAGTTTTGAGGCGTGGGTTGACAGATTTTCTCTTGCAACCACTTCTCTTATGAGACTGGAGTCTTTCTGCAATTTCCATCTGTGTTGATGGACCTGCATTATGTGGTAGACAGAGTTTGCAAAGACTATTCTTGAGTTATCTCTGAAAATCCTCAGTTGTAAGCTGAAATTGGTTGTGATGTTAGATTCATGTTGTATGGACTGACATACACTTTGTATCTGACATCACCATGCCGCTTTGGTTGGCCAGTTCTTAGAACATACACTGGTGATCCCATTTTGAGAGTTGTCTTTGGTGATTATTGGTTTTGCCAAATTTTAATCACTTCTCTGCTGGACAAGGTTTTAGAAGATGACAGCTTAAAAAGGTTGAGCATTGTATGTAATTTCTCTCATTAAAGGCCTCTATAGGTGGAGAGCCATTTGGTGGGTTTGGGTTTGGTGTTCAGTAGAAAACTTTGTAAAATGGTTTAAGTAGTCTCTCTCTTTAGGAAGCGTTCAACTTGTCCATTTGATTGGGGATGGTATGGTGGTGAATGGATATGTTTAATTCTTGCTGAGGGACAAAACTACTGGATCATCACTCTGGGAAATCATATTGACAGAAAAGGTTAGTCAACACAGTAATTGGACTGGTTATAGGAATAACTTTCAACTTCTTCCTCTGAGTAAACATCCACAATCAATAAATTATGCATAACTGTGATTAACCCAGCAAAATCTATATGTATTCTCTCCTAAGGTTGATCTGGACTTGACCACAGACAAGGTTTGATCCTTGTGGAATTCATAGCTGCTTGCATACATTGTCCACATTTCTTAACAGTTATGTTTCGGACTGTTTGTCGCACAGAATACATTGATAATTAATTACAGCATTCTCATCTTGTATCTTTCAGCTACTGAGAAGACATGGCCTGCATTGGCTTGACCAAATTTTGCTTCCCATAGCTGTGGAATTACTGTCATTTGTTAGTAATAAAAATCTTTGTTGGAGTTAGACCTTTGATAGTCAAAGTTACTCCTCTGCAAGCATTACAAACTGAAACTTATACAACAAAATTGACAGACTAATTTATAATTAGTTGCCTCCATAAATAGATCATTCAGTATTGACAGTCTGATAGCAAAACTATATTTAAACACATAAGAGTATATTGTCCGAACAAAAGTTGGAACATATAAGAATAGTTTCTGTTATATAGCAATTTTACTTTTGTCTTGTTCCTTCATTTTTATTTTGACAAGAAATCTTTGCAGATGTTCAGCGTGTACATTTTTGCATATGGCTACCTAATTAGAAATGCAGCATTCAACATTGGTTAGCAATAAAAGAAATTTACATATTTTGTGTGTAATCAGTTTTAATAATCTCAGGTTAATACAGTTTCTTTATTTGAAACACCAGTTCTCCATTATGTTTTATAGATTATATATATGTTTTTAATTTCTCATGTTTTTCTTCATTCTCTATTATGTAACGTGTCCTAAATCTTATTTTCTTTTTAGCTTTTCTTTTTTGGAATGTATCATTATATGCTCTCTCCATCTTCTGTAACTTTTTAACATGTCCTTTAGTTTTTGATAATATCTCATGCATATTTTGATTATCTTGTGTGTGTGCATACATTTATAACATATTTATTTCTTCATTTCTTTTTCAAGTTTTGTTTTTCATTTCTCATAGCATTATTTCATTTTCTATTCATTTGCCATCACCATGCCTCTGCATTTTCTAGAAGTGCTGTTTATTTCTAATCCCATGTAATACATTTTGCTCCCTCATAAATAACATATTTTATTTTCCACAGCATAAAGTATATTTTTTTTCTGTAATGTGTTCTATATTACAAGACATCTTGGTCTTAAATGGCATGTAACACTATTTTTTACTTTTCCTTATAATATCATGAGATGTAATGTCAATTCTTTATAAACCGACACTTGTTCTTCTAGTCTTCATGTATAGCATGTACCATATTTTGTGGCAGATTTTGAAAAAAAAAGTGCATCTTATATGCTGCAAAATATGGTAGCTTCAATTCTTCATCTTGCATTATATATAATATCAGTTCATGTTTCTATTTATATCTCCCTTTATTATTTCCCATAATATATATCAACATTTCTTCATTTCATTTATTTGTACCAGTCGATGTCTCTTCATATTTTTCTATAATTAATAATAGTTCATCATTTTGAATAACTTGCAACATGCACATAAGTACAATCATTTCACTACAATTTTCAATCTGTGTACACTGACTCATGCATTAAATATCATATGTTATTTAATTCCAATTGGTAGAAAATACATGGTCGAATCAGACTCATCTGTATACATTTTATCGATGTTTGTTCATATATCTTATGTATATAGAATGTGAAGAAGGATAAGAGACTTTGTTACTCAAGTTGGGACACATACTTGATAAAAATAAAAAACTATGGTATAAAAGAGATGTTAAATTAAAGTTGTACTGGCAACATTATATCAAAACTAAATCATCATTAAAAAGTAAAACTGCTTTTTATCTTGAAGGAAGTATTTCATACTAATTACTTCTCAGATTTTCTTCAGGGTACCTGATATATTGGTGTTTCATAACTTTTTACAAACCCCAGACACATTTCCTTTTACCACACAAAATGGTTTTAGAAGTTCAAAGACAGAGAATTCCAAATGTCTTCTAGTGGCCATTTGGAATTCACAGTAAGTTTCAGAAGAACTCTATCCTAGGAGTATGCATTTTCATAAAAAAATTACTCTGGTTTGCTAAATCAATCTCAACCCAGATTTTTTACAAACTTGTAATTCCATAATGTAACAAAAAATGAACAAAGAAAATCCATTTCTGTCATCTGCTTTATTTAAATTTCTATGTTCCAAAATTCAATCACGTGATTGGTCAGTTTTTGACGAATTGAAGTATAACGGACGTAGATTGTGACAAGTAGAATTATAGTATAGATTCTTGAATCATTATGTTATGGAATTTTATTTTTTGCATACATGTTTGGTGGTTTCCATTTAGTTGTGATTTTACCAATTTGTTTTGATCTTTGCAATGTTATTGAATATTTTTATTAAGGAATTTATAGTGAATTTTTAACCAATGGTGAACAAAACAGTAGAGTTTAGTATGATATAATTATATTTTTCTGCTTTCTAACATCAATTAATCAAGACTTGATGATTAAGAGGAATAACATCTATATTTGATATATTTCTTTTTAAAAATTTTATCTTACTAGGACCAGATGACAGGAAAAAATGGCTGTCGGCTTTTCTCTTGGTCTTTGCATCCACAAGAATTCTTATGGTATTCACTTCATATTCTATACTAAAAGCAATTAAAACATTTTGTTCTTCTTCAGGGTAAAAGTGGAGGTGGCAGTGCTGATGCTGGCACCCCAACATCAGAGAAGCCCCTGACTCACTTACTGGAGCACAGTGTCATTGGAGAAGAATTACAAAGTAAGATTGAAGAGAATGCAAGGCTCCATAAGCAGGTCAGTGAGAGGACATTCTCTTTATTTAAACAAAATAAACTGATATAATTCACAAAAAAAATTATTTATTCAATCAAAATATTTCTCCTTCCCTTATACACTTACCCCTTGTCATTTGCAGGTTTTCCATTCGTGGTTTCGATAATTTGTGGTTCAGTCATGAATAATTTAATGGGAATATTTTGGAGATTTGCGGCGTACCGTGAAAAAAAACTGCACCATAGAAAATACACTGTACAGTATAAAGAAAACATAAAAAGTTTAGGAAATCATAAATGCATATATATTCATTAGCATTCTACTGAACCGTTTGTTCAATCAAGCTGACATTTTCTGAGTTGATTTGTCTCTAGAAAAGGTGTTACCTGGTAAGATTTCATAATGCTTTAATTTATTGATACTCAGACACTCGGTTGGAATTCTTCTGAAAAGAAATTTCTGAAATGTAGCACTTTCTTCTGTCATTAATATTGTCTGATTTGAACTAGTATTTCCTTTGTGGCATTTTGTTGGGTAGAAAGAGTGGGTAGAAATCCTTTTTGTTAAATCTTTCTTGGTCAGTTTCATTTGGCTGGGTTCTGGGGTTTTAAGACAAAGTTTGATCTTTTTGTTCATAAAATTTCAATAGTGGAATTCTGCATATGCACAATCCTATGAAACCCACTTCCTATATCTCCTGACTGGGAGAGAGTCAAAGGTTTTAAAGAAAGAAAAGTGGAGTTTGGTGGCTGTGACCAGAATTCAATAGCCAGGTGTCACTAAGGTATGTAATAAAAAAAATACTACTTGTTTATATATTTATACTACTTGTGTATTATTTTTGTTACTTTCTTTCTATCAGGTATTTGAAAGTCAGCAAGAATATGACACCCAACTACGGGAACTTCAAGAACGTCTTTCTAAATATGAGAAAGAGTCAAACCAACACAATGAAGTCTTAAATCTTACTTTACAGAAAGGCAAATCAGAGGTTGACCGGCTACAACAAGATAAGGCAATGATGGAAGTGAGTCTCTTCTAATCTCTTCTAGAGTTTTCTCCAATATAATGCGCTATCATTTAAGTATCTGGTGCTGTCTTCACAGCAAATATGTAACAAATATTGTCAGTTAAAACATATGTTACATTTTATTTTTTTTCCTTAAAAATAAATGTCTGTTTGAAATCAAAGTGGGACAGGTAGGTGTACACAGTGATAGCAGAAAATCTATAAAATAAAAATCTTTTGGTAAAATAATGCTTCACTCTGGCATTGGGAATTGCATCAGTTCCTCCAGCCAAATGTGAAACTGGGTTTACGTTTTCATTCCGAATGCACCAGAGGGTTAGGGTTAGTTAAATAATTTTAACATGGTATACATCATTTTGAGGTTTAAAAAATATTATTCTAAGAAAATGTATATATTTTTAGACAGCAGAGTAAAGAAAAAGACCATGCATGGTGGTAATATGCATGGAGTGGGAGGGCAAAAAAGGTCTTTGTCACTAGGGTTTGTAGAACTTTCATAGAAATTTACCAAAAAGATACTACTGAAAAACATGATAGTTATTGATTTGTAGTTGCATGTATTTTAGTTTTAGCACAAAATGTATTCATTACTAACATTTGTTTCACTTTCTCTACAGATTAAATTACAAAAACAGCAAAGCCAAATTAAAGAATACAAGTCACAAGTTGACAGAATGTAAGAAATCCTTAAATCCTACAAATGACTTCTTTCTTTTTCTGATTTCCATCTTTGTTGATCATACAAAGTTTAATCTTTGCCCGTTTTTCTATCTTCTCTATGTTACTTTTGTAGTATTTATAAAATTCGTGATACAATGATCAAAATTTACCTCTCAGTCCTTTTTGGCCAGGGAATACCTATATAAAAGTGACCAGTATACAGGTATGTGTCGCTTAATGTTCTTTGGTCACACCTTAATATATTAAATTATATAATCTGATAAAACTAAATGTAAATTATAATGCTTGTTGGTCATATCATTTTTTATTTCTCTTGAGACTCCATTATTTAATGAACTCTCTGATAAATGCCTAAGCTGCTCTATTATATTTAATCCTTTTTGTTCACTGTTTTTAAATTGTATTTTGAAGTGAAGACCACCTTCATGATGTTCAGGAACACCTCACAGAAAAATTGAAGTCTGCAACTAAGATCATTGAAAACAACCTTCCCTTTATTGATTCAAGTAAGTCTTCATAAGAAATTTTTGCTTTCAGAAATGAAAACATTCAGTCTTATTGATTATTCTTTTTTATTTGTGTGTGTTGCAACTTTTCTCAGATGTCTGAACTGCTTAGAAGATTGTATCATATAATTTTATGCATTATATAATTTCCTTGAATAAAGTTTTCGAAAGATTGGATTATTAAATGTGTGCAAAAGTTCCCAGTGGTCTTTTTTTTCTTTTTCTTTTTTTTTTTTTGGCAACTCAAGACTGAATACACAGTTGAAACCCATTTTTTTTCTTCTGGAAAGCTTACCTAATACTAACAGATAGAAACTTAATTCAACAATAAAAAGGGAACTTAAAATGGTAAAATTAAGGTGTAATAATTATGTTATTGTAGAAAAACAAAATATATAGATAGATTTCTAGAGTTAATCTATGAAAAAGAAAATAGATGGTTTGAATGATAAAAGGGGACTTCTCAAAAAGAGTATATGTATAAGCTGTTGATGCTTAGATAAATTAATACAACATTGTATTATGAACTTCCTGCTAAAGGAATTTGTTTTTCTAGAGATTACAGGTTTTAGGATCAATGATCCTAATACCTGTCATCTCCTAGAAAAAGATTTTGACTTGATTTATGCTTAATTTTATTGTAAATGAACCAGGAATCGTACACCAAAATGAAATACTTCCCCAAACCTTTCAAGTTTCAGATGGCAAAACCTACATAGAATAGATGTAGTATAATGAGAGAGATTCAATGATGAAAGAATTTTGTTTTCACAGTTTATGTTTTAGAAATTAGGGATCATCATGTAAAAAGAACATTTTAAAATTTCTAAAAAACTGAGAAATATCACATTGTTAATGTTCTGTCATTTTAAAATTGTTATGAAGAGTCTAGATAAAAAAGGAAAATATGGAACTTATTTGTATCAAGCTTCCCTTCTTCCTATTCTTAAAAGTAATCCAATCTTAAAGAAAGTTCATATATATGAGACCTGCTGAAATAATTTGTCACTTTATACAATTTCAAGATATTTAGTGGCTTTTTTAAGTGTGAAGCATGTGTATATATAGACACCTTTCTTTTTGAATTTTAGATCCTGTTCATAAACTGAAAAATGACATAGTAAATTTGGAGAAAAAAAGCAAAGCTGTTGCTATAAACTCAAGCATGAACCCAATTAGCAAACAGTAATTTCCTGGTGATGATATACTGCTTAAATTATCAAATCATTTCTTGTAAAATTATGAACAATTGAGTAACAGTGTTTAGTTCTTGGTGCATTTAGCTCTGCTTAATTTAAGTTTATTTTGTATTTCTTATATACAGTATATTCCAGTTCATTGGTTCCCCAGTTAATTAGTTTATTTGAACCACATTTTGAAAAACAAATCAAGTATATTTGTAATAACTAGCTGGAAAACCTGCCTGATAGGGTGTGTTTCCAGTTAGTTCCTACATAAGGCCTAAATAGGGCCTACAATTAATTAATCTGGAAATAAGA
>VCCN01007088.1:3669705-3694460 GCA_006491835.1 Architeuthis dux | reverse complement strand
CGCACAATTTCTTTCCAGGTCATAAATCTTGCTCTCATTCAAAGAAAAACCACCAAAGATTCTTTGCTGAACTCGGTTCTGGTATTACAAGTCTACATGAAGCTGTCAAAGGTAAATATAAAAGATCCATTTGTGGTCAACAGAACGTTATACTCCACGCTCACTGCAATGCAAATCTCTATTATCCACATATATAAAATGTATTTCATAGATGCTGTCATTTTTGACGACACAAGTAAACTAGTTATATATAAGATGCATATTATGAAACATTTGTAGAGAAAAAATTTCAAACAATATACTTATTTATACTGCCTGCTGAACGATTTCATTACATTGACATTGTCATCTTGTTCTTCTTAATACGATTAGAATTGATTAATTCTCTGACAATAGCAGATAGCAGAGAATTGGTTAGTTTTTTGTTCTTCTCCTTAATACAGTTAGAATTGATTAATTCTCTGACGATAGCAGAAAATTGGTTAGTTTTTTACACTGTTACTCATCCAGCTATACTGGAAACATGGGGAAACCGGGATTTTTCTACAAGTGTTTCCATTTTTAATTTATCTAACCCTCTTCAACTACTTGCTCAATGAATTTATAGAGAGATGTATATAGCTATATACACCTAAGTTAATCTGTTTGTATAATTTGGTAAAACAACCTGTATTCTTTATTTTCTCTACAGAATATACCAGACCATGAATTTCATAATGAAACCAGAATTGCTATTTTTTCAAAATTCAACAAGCACAAAAAACTGTTATTCCATTTGTTTTATTTTTTTAAGTGAAATTTCTAAAAGACTTTGATTATATATATAACAGTTCTAAATGATTTAGATTATAGAGCTGAGCCTTAGCAGAGGCTCTTTTTGACTAGGGCTATGTTTTCCTATCATCTATCTATATCACTATACTGACTCAAGAAATCGCGACCATCACAAGATATGACAAGAATCTCTACCATGGAGAATCACTTGAGCTCTGCACAGAATGGAAATATTCTTGCAATCATTAGACTCCTTATTAAATCTTACTGCTTACAATATATATGGCACAGCTCCATAGGCTAAGCCTATATTTCATATTATACCTTAATTTTTACCTTAGAATGGCATTATTATAACTTGTATTCAATGTGGTGGAAACACTGCACCACCTACCAGCCACTAGTGATAATTGTTAATACATATTTCATTATGGACCTACTAATTATTTCAGTTGATTATTCTGAATTTTTGAACTGTAAACAGAGTAGCGTCCCATTATTTGAGTAGCGTCCCTTAGACCCAGCGTTTGTTGTGAACCAAAAGTGATTTGGGGGATTTCAGTATCAGTTTGCCTTGTGAAGTGGTCGTGGAAATTTTGCTGTTATGTTGGACTGGGAAAGTTTGTGTATTTGTGTAACTACAGTGATTTGTTCTTGAGAACTGATGATTTCAATCTGCTGATCAAAAAGGACTTTTGAGATTTTTTGTTTTGCTAAGTTAATACAGCCACCTTATTTTTGATTTGAATGTAACTACATTCAAGAGCCTGGCTTGACCACAGAAAGGATTTATGTATGTATATAATAACATGGCTTTAACCATGAAAACATGTGTAGTAAAACATTCTGGCTGCTCTTCCGTGTGGTCAGAGGTGGTCAGGCGAAATGGTTGCTTGTTTGACTGAAGAAGAAACTTCATCCCTGGTTCTCTCTCCAACCAGCATTTCAAATAAAGCAAGAACTCTCAACCAAAATGACAGAAGACTGAAAACAAGATCACTGGCCTAAGAAGAATGAAGTATTTTATTACATTGGTGCCATGACTGACCGTTCTGTAAACCATATCACCTCTAATTGATTAATGATCCAACGCATCATTAAAATCTAAGATGTTTTTGAATTGCAAAGAGCAATGCCATTTTTTTTTCATTCTTTTATTTGATTAAAGAGAATAAACAGAATATTTTCATCTTCTTACAGATGTCTCTAAACATTTTAATTCCAAAATTTCAATGGAACATCAGTTGCCAACTGCCTCACAAAAGCTGAAAACCACTGATGAATGCATTGTGTCTTCCCTTGTTTCTTTGGTTACATGTACAGGAAAAGTAAGTACACTTTTAAAAGAAAATTAGCCTATTTATATCTATAAAAAAAACCTGATTTGGAGATTTTCTTTCTTTTTGTTCCCACTATCTAAAGAGAACCTAACAGTACATATAACACACATTGTCAGAGTTTAAAGCTTGCTTACCTTTCTAAGAAAAGAAAAATGTGTGGCCTATTTGGTGCTATTGCACCCAGAGCATTAAATAACGCTTATTTCATGATGATTTAAGTTATATTTTAATTCAAAGTTGGAAGTTTCTTTGGACCTTTGAAACATTCAGTAAATTATTTATTGCTTTATGAGAAATCAGGTTTTAATTTTTGTTGACTAACTTTGTTATTACACTAAATTTTAATTTGTATTCAGATATTTTCCCATCAAGGAGGATTTTGATTCCAATTATCATATTACAAAAGCATTTTACAAGTAGCTATAATTTTTCAGTTTTAGAAAAATATAAGTAACATTTTAATTCAAATAGTTCTTTGGACAATTGAACTCCTTTTTGTTGTTTGTGTTGTTAACACAACGTTTCGGCTGATCCATTCTTCAGCCTTCATTAGGTGTAATATCCAAATGTGATGGGATATTACACCTAATGAAGGCCGAAGAATGGATCAGTCGAAACTTAACAACACAATCAACAAAAAGTTCAATCATCTGAAGAACTATTTGTAATTTGAATAATTTATGTTCACTTTTTAGACTTTTTTAGTATCACAATGAAGAGATATGAAGTTATATTTCATGTTCATAAAAGTTGTCATTAATTAATTGAATAATGTCATTCTAAGGCAAAAAATATAATTTTACGATATTTCACTTCTGGAACTAAATTCTTCCTGACCAATTACACACACATAGGACTGTCTAGAAGATAAGATTAGTGGAATCCAGTACAAAGAATTCCAAAACTACATCAACATTAAATACAAGATTCCTGTAAAGATTAATTATCCACACATATAATAATTAGCAATGTGCAGATGTCTTCTGTCACGCTAAGGGATGCAATGACATAGTAAAATAGAGTTTCATTCATGTTCTAATGATGTAATGCTGAATTTAAGGAATAATATAAAAGTAGAAAAAGTAATAAAACAAAAACTTTTTTCAAAAATCCGTTTGAATATTGAATAATATCTCTATTATGCACATTTATTGTAAAATGCCATGTGTATGCATATATTTCATATATGCCATCATTTTTGATGGCACAAGTAAAGTAGTATCTTTTATAACAGTAGAGCAATATACAACTGTGCTATGAAGAGAAAAAACAAAAAAAAACAATTGTTCATGTGTTCATCAGTAGTTTTTCTTTTTCTTTTTCTTTTTTCTTTGTCACTTTTAGTTGTCTGCTTTTCTTGCTGGAAACCAAGACTTCTTTGGACAAAGAGCAAATTACCGTACGCGTGGAAGCAGTTTTAGCAGCCCTTTAAGTGCTGAAGAGGATCGCACAAATCCCATTGTGGCCCAATATAGGCAGAAGGCTAGTGACTACTTGTCCAGAATACAAGAGGTAAGTGTGCAACACTTGGAAAGAAGTAGTTTTTCTCAGCTCACAAGGAAGTTATCTGAAGTTGTTATTGTTAGATACCTTATAGATAAAAATGCCGAAATACTACAGCCATTTATAATTTTGTTACTCTTTGTTGGACTTTTGTAAATCCATATTTTGTGTTGGAGATTATATGGGGAAAAGATTTATTCTGATTAGTATGTTCATTCAAGCTGGAGTGACTGTGGTGTTGGAAATAATACTCAAAGCAATAGAAATTAAACTTGAGTTATTATAAACCAATATAGATTTTCTATAGTATTGTTCGTTATTGAAAATAAACATGTTGATCTTCATCATGTTCAGAATCCCTATCAATGATATTTGGTAAGTTTCAATATTTATATTAGAAACATCAGACTATAACTGAACTGGAAAATATTCAGTATTCTTATTTTAAATCACAAATCATTTTTTGGCTTAACTGATCTGATGTAAAGATTGGTTCTTTCACTTATCCACAATGAAATATAGAATGATCTTTCATACAGTATTGCCAATTCAATTTTGGTCTTCTAAAAATCTTCAGAATATCTAAATGGTATTTTCTGATGTTGTTTGGGAAAACCAAAAAATATAAAATAAATTACAGGTTGGGGCATTAAATCAGAATCTATTTTATTGTCTGTGATATTCATCTCCTTCTTTGTCTGCCAGCCTCAGCCAGGATCTGTACCTTACCATATTGCTCTAGAGAACAGAAAATTGCTTTTAAGCTCTACTGAAAGTAAGGAAGGCCTTTCTAAACAGGTAAGTGACAAATATGTTTTTAAGACTATCATTCTGATCCTTGCAAAACTTTATACTGGACATAGTCTATATTACTAAAAGTACAGATATGTGACTGTCCATCTGTGTCCAAACTGAGAAACCCTTACATTGACTTGAATCAAATTAGGCAGATATCTTTGGAGGCAGGGTTAGTTATTGCAGCACTTAAAGTTTTCCATAGAATTAGATGATGTTTCTGATTTAGTATTAATAACTTTTGCACCGATTTTATATCATAATTTATACAGAGGGAATGAAAATTAGCATTAAAGGAGAATGAAATGTTTAGAACACTGAGAGAATTGTCTTGTTTTTAAGTCTTTAGGTGAAGTTTTAATCTAATTTTTACTTTGTTTTGTTTTTCCTTTCATAACATAAAAACAATATATAAGATAATTAAAAAGAGAATCTTCTCCACAAACAATATTTTAATCTAAAGGATGAAGGTAACTCAGAAGAACATTTTTGTAGCTAATCAATATTCAATTAGCAAATTGTATTTGTTAATTTAATATAATTTTGACATTAACTTAAATCCCTCCAACTCCATCACAAATACATTTTACTTGAAAAATAGTTTTAAAAATTCCATGTTTTACAATTTTCATGATATGGCAGTACATAATTTTGGAATGATTTTAAAGTAACTTAATATCCTTTATGAATGATTTATATATTTTAGCTCATGTTTTAAAAGTTAAATTTTATATTCTATGTAACATTTTAGTGAAGGAAAAAATATTTAACATAATCTTACCTTACTTAATAATATTGACACAATATTGCAAACATTCTTTGCCTAATTCTGTCTTTCATTACAGAATTATTACAAAAGTTTACAGATTTTTTTATCAATTTCATGAATTGATTTCTTTAATCACATTTTCAATCTTCAACTCAGTTTCCATATAATATTTTAGGAGTGTGTTAAATTTCCCCATTACACAATGTCCTTTGTGCATTTCCGTTTGTCTTTTGTGTTTTATAGATTCAGACATTTCAGCAGAAGATAAGCAAACTAGAGCAACACAAAGAGCATTACATGCTGGAAATTCAGCTCCTCAAGATGAAGTGTGAAAATGAAACACAGGTGAGAACTATCATATATATGTGGTTAAATAAGATGGACAAGGATAATCGAGCATGGATCAATTGCAATTTTTACCATTGATTGTTGTATTTAATTAATGCGTCTTTGATACATGCGGTACCATCTGGGGATTAAGTAATCGTGTTAATCACGGGTAACCTGTTCAGTTCAGTTAAGTAGATTATAGAACCCATAACGTTGACCAAACACATCCATCTACATAGCATATGTGTGTATGTTGTGTATGTGTATGCGTGTGTGACCTTTTTGTATTGGACCTTTTTGCATTGGACATCTTGACTTAGCACCGTTGTGAGGGATGTAAAATCTTTTAAATATGTTGAGTCATATTCTTTTTCTGTATTTCTTTCACTGAATATTTTCATTTATTTAATACTGTTTATATTTTAATATTCAACAACTTCCATTAATTTCATTCTTTAATGTTGCATTTTAATCTGCTTTTTATTTTAGTTAAAATCCTTGTATTTTTTGTATTTTTGTTCTGATAGAAAGTAAAACAATTGGAAAAGACTATTGAGGAGACAAAGAAGAACTTAGACAGCAATTCCTCACCAGAAAACCTGATGGATGGAACTGTGTCAAGCACAGCTGCTGCTACTACTGGAGAAATAGAAGATACCAGTTCCAAGGTTTACATTATTTTACTTTTTTTGGTATTCTTAAAGTAAACTATTAAAAGAAATGATAAGCATAGTGCTTTATCAGGTTAAAGAAAATGATCTGTTTAGAGTTTTTAGCACTAAATTCATCCATGAATATCAAATAATGAAGTTTAAATTTATTCTTCTCACTATGAAATTAATCAGAATTGCTGTTCAGTGTTATTTTTTTTAACAGAAGAAAGTTGTTTCAACTTGATGTACAGTAAACCCTCGGCTGTTAAGATATAGTAAGATTGTATAGCACCAATGTCCTGATTAGGTTATGAATGCCAACATTAAAAACGTTTTTCAAAATTATGGTTTTACCTGGGCTCAAAAACTGGAAACTTATTTATATGTGTTAATTAGTTGATGATGGCAGGCATATTTATTTAACAAATTTTATTTTACTGCCTATTTGTTTTTTTTTACTGTACCAAATGTAGTGGGTTGGGGTTAACATTTTTGGTTATGGTTTGTTTTAACGGACAGCTGTTCACCCCTATTAGTCTGTTAAACCTTGGGTTTACTGTATTTTAAGAAATCTTACTAGAAAAATAGCAGTCCTATCACAGAATTATCTTCAGTTACTGGGAAAAGTTACTTGGATTGTTCAAATAACTAAAAAGTTACTTGGATTGTTCAATTAACTAAAAAGTTACTTGGATTGTTCAATTAACTAAAGTGACTGAGTTAATTTACAACTTTTTAATTTACAAATCCCCTTCTTCAGCTGCTAATGAAATGCAATTCAACTCAAATGCAAAACATTATTGCTAGAAATGTGATCCTATTATTTGCCAGGGGAATTTGAAAACATCTCCAATAGAAGACATCAGATTTCTTGATTACTTCATTAGTTTTTTTTTCAATTTGTTGTAGAAAAGCTCACTATATTCCTAAAGTTATTTCTTTAACTAAACCTTCTCAGAGGCTTTCATATTCTGTTTACCATTTGACAAGGGTTTTCCTAGGAAAATATAAAAGATAAAAGTAACTTTCAAAAGCACACTTGTAGGTAATCAATATTTAATTAACAACAAGAAAGTCTAATTGATTTTTATATTTTAATGTTAGAACATTCTGAGAATGAATAAATAATGAATATAAACAAAATTAACATTTTATTTTTTTATTTTGATTAGTTACAATTATGGATTTCAAAGTAACTTTCATCCTTTGTGGTTTAAAGTAGCTGATAGACAAGGTTTATATATACATGCACACACGCACACACACACATAAATAGATTTGTGGAAATTTTTTTTTCATTTTCCAAAATATGTTTGAAGACTAAACTTTTAAGACATTTTATTGCTCTTTACCCCTAAATACTGAATGATATTGGAAAAACAGACAATACTGTAACATTCAATAGTTTCCGTTAAAAGTGACAAGGATAGAATAAAAAAGTGACAAGGATAGAATAAAAAAGTGACAAGGATAGAATAAAAAAGTGACAAGGATAGAATAAAAAAGTGACAAGGATAGAATAAAAAAGTGACAAGGATAGAATAAAAAAGTGACAAGGATAGAATAAAATCAAAAAATGCTTTGTGTGCAACATTTGAAAAAGTTCCCTCAGTATTAATACTGTATTAATTCTGTTAATGCAATGTTGTAATTATGTTCTTACAAAGGAAAGTTTTCCTTTTTATGCCTGGATCAGGACTAGGATTAATAAGACTATCCACCATTATATCTTAACGGAAAAGTCTTATTGCTATATTTTATTCTCCTAAATTATACAATATATTTAGGATGGATGACTCATATATCATTTTGTGTTCACATTTATTTCAATGTCCAAGTATATATGGACAGCTTTGTGTCCTGAAACTTTTCATTTAATTTTTAATATCCAACTATTACAGTGAATTCCCAACCAAAACACATATAAGCAAACATGAGCATGCTGATAAATATGCAAATAAATGATTTCAAATACAGAGGAACGTTGATTATCTGAATGAAATGGGCGGGGAGTATTTTGTTCTGATAATTGATTGTTCGGATAACTGATCTGATCATACTGATAATTGATTGTTCGGATAACTGATCCGATCATACTGAACACAAATACATAAAAAAGCATAAGGATTTGATTTCATTCAATCGATAAAATGTGTACAAACACAGGATATTGCTTTAAAATTTGTGATATTTTATTTGTAAAATCAAATCACATGTGTCATTTAAATAATGAAAATATGGAGGTAAAAATTCAAACCAGATGTAATTACAAAAATACAGTTATGTATTTGCACAGGAATTTAACACAGTTTGTCAAAGACACTAAGTTCATGTAACTAAAGTTTATTGAGGTGGTGATCGATCATTGTTTCGTGAAGAAAATCTCCATTCGCTGTTGCTTGAGGTACTTGTATTTCTTTGTTTTTGCCAGCAAAGGCATTTGATGAAGATGCATTAAATTAACAGTGTCAACCTTTTCTTGTGCTTCATACCACTCGCAACCATCGATAGCTTCGTTAATGGGGACTGCAGGAGGTGTCTGTGTTGATAAACTGATCATCGCTGAGTGACTCAGTTCCGATGTTGTTGTCACAGTTTACCCAAGCAGCAATCTCCACCTTTACAAAGTCCCAGTTGTCCGCAATTCTCAGTGATTTCAGTGGTTACCCTTTGATCTTGACAAGCTGTCATGACTACCAATACACAAGCTATGTACCATCCTCCATGATTGTCGATGGCTTGATGCACCTCCTAAAGCGTCCTTGACACTGAATGACTTGATAATTTGTGACAATCCTTTGTCTGTGCTGTCTTCATCGATGACGGCACGCAACATGTTACAGAGATAATATTTCTTGACTGTTGCGATGATTCCCTGATCGAGCGGCTGTAACTTTAAAGTGATGTTAAGTGGGGAAAAACAAACGCACGACAGCCCCGTCTGGCGATTCTAATTGGCTGACTTTCACTTTGTGTGATCCTACATTGAATTTCTTAATGCCATGATGATCTTTGAAATGCTTTAACCAACCGATGATATGCTATGATCGGCCTCTTGTTGTGCTTCACCAGTGTGGAATCGTTCATGAAAACTGGTAACGTTTTCTTGCAAGTTCTGGCCAGAGATGGGAATCCATTTTTCATGCTGTTATGAAAACCACAAAAATATGGCTTGATTGAGTTGTTCATCATTCGCTGGCTTCATAGATTTTCTTTTTAATGCATGTGAAGTTTTGCTTTGGTTGATAAATTTCTCGATCGTCAGTCTTGCTTTCTTGATGTTGTACACTATTGCTTTTCCAATGTTGTATTCTTGTGCAATCTTTGCTTCCTTTTCACCACAATCCAAACGCTGTAAAATCTTGCTTTTCTGTCTGTCAACAGTGTTCACTTTCTCCTCACAGACATGAGAACAGCAATAAACTCCATCACTTGTAACAGATATTAGTTCCCCATGAATAATAACCGGGGTTGAAAACAACATATTGTAGAACTGGGGTTTTTTTCTTAAAATTTAATTACTGACAAAAATGTGATTGTATGCTAGTTAGCAAATGAAATTTAACAAAAATGTAAAAATTGAAAAACAAAATAATTGATCAGTTTGAATTTTTTCAAAAGGAACATAGCAAAGGGAAATGACTATAGTAATTCAATTTTAAGAAAAAAAACCTGAGTTCTACAATGATTTTTTGCTAGAGAGGGAAAAATCTAAGATTTTGCAGGTATTCCATTTCAGCTTCTTATTAAATGCAACTACCAGTTCTGTTTTCCTAGCATAACTGAATTATTGTTTTCTGTTGCAGAGTTATGTCCCCTCTGAATCAAAAGGAGACAGTGTATCGGCGGCTGATGCAGACACCCGTGAACAGCTCATCAAAGATCACCTGACAAACAGAATAAACCAACTCACATTGAGTCTTCAACTGGCTGAGAGCAAAGCTATTAGCTTCCATGCAGAGGTTTTTCTAGATTTTTTCTCTAAATTAAACAATCACAGAGGAAAGCAATGTGGAAATAATGATTTTGTAAATTTGAATGTTGTATACTTTAATACTGCTACAAAATTCATTCAACTCAGTGATTCTTAATTTTTTTTTGCTCCATGCCCCACCTCAACAGCTCAAAATATTTGATGTCCCCCTTACTATAATAAAATTAATTTACCAAAATTCTTAAGTTTTAAATCAACAAGAAACACTTTTAAATCAACGAGAAATAATTTCAACGGCAAGAAGAAAATGTTTAAATCCTGTTCTAAAAGTTTTCTATTAAATATGACATGCTATAATATTACCACTTTAAATTTACAATGATTTTAAAAATATAACAAATTAAAATTTTCCAGTTAGGTAATCTAGTGAGGCCCTTATAGAGGCCCTAATTACTATAGTTGAAAACAAAATTTAGAAACCTTTATTGATAAAGTTTGCATATAATTTATTGTTAAATTTTGGTTTGAGCATAATGAAAAAATATTAAATCTTATTTTTAACCTCAATACATTCCACCTTGAATTTTCTGTTTAAATATCTTTTTCTTTTAAATTGTACTTTATTTAATGAAAACTCGTGATTTAAAAATCTTTTTAGCTCACAATAATTAGATTTACCATATTATTCTCATCTTGCCTTATGACCGTATTTGTAAACACTATTTGTATGATATCTTGTTAATTTCATTCAACAGTTTAAATAGCAATATGATACTGGCGTTTTCCATTAACTGAACATACTATGCCACCTTTTATCATTGTATGTAACAAGGACTTTCAACCAAATTTGGTGTTCCCTTAATATCTCAAATAATTTATGTACCAATAGGGCATTGGATGACTCAGCCTGAAGATAAAACTTGCAACTCTTTGGCCAAAAAGAATTGATATAGAAACCAATTTCTTTACTCAATAGGCTATTATGGTGTTTGATACCTCATCTAATAACTTACAATAATCATTAAAACTACATGTTTGGTGGGCATGTCATTTGAAAAAGTTTATTTAGCGTAATGTCTGATAATTAATGCTTAACTTTTTAAACCATTATAACCTGTCTTAAATATTTTTTCCAGGTCCGATCTTTACACAAGAGACTTGCAATTGCTGAACAGAGTAAAGAGTCAGCCCTTGAAGAACTGAAGCAGGCTTCCTTATCACAGGCTCAGCTCAAAGTATTATTTTTTATTTTCAGTAAGGAGAGGAGATGACTTCTTAGCAAATATTATCTATTTTTTTTTTTCTGACGTTTCAGTTAATCTGGACGTTTTTGGCAAATGTAGCAGAGATTTTAAGTATTTTTCTTCAATCAGAGAAAAAACAGGAGTCAGAGATATCATAAAATTCATTAGGAAACTCAATGGGCAGGCCATGTTGCAAGAATGTCAGACAACTGCTGGATATATCACAACATATGATCTCTGGGGATCCCCCAGAGATCATATATGAAATTGTGGCTGGCAGAAAATAAGATGGCATGACGACTTAGACAGGTTCCGGAGATATTGGCACCACGATGCCCATGATCGAGAGGTCTTGGGAAGGTCTATGTCCAACAACGGACATTAAAAGGCTGATGATGAATTTACTGAGAATTAATTAGACTTTTTTTTTTTCTTCATCTATATCAATTAGAAAGGTGGCATATAAAGTAGCCAGTGCCTTGTATTATTCTGAGGTTCATTTCTTAGTACTGGGTAGATAAAGATATTGTCTGTAACTTTGAGAAGAGTCATTAACATTCCAAATTTTGTTTGGACAATTGAACCCCTCCTTTTTTGTGTTCTTGATGTTGTTACTACAATATTTCACCAGATCAATAGGTAAAAACTACAAGAGAGTTTCTGAGACATCATGGAGAAATGCAAATGTCTCATTGTTTCACTGCTTTGAGGAACAGAACAAGAACAAAAACACATCACAATGACAAATTCAAACATTTCATAACTGAGTAGGTGCAAGGCTTGTTAGGATTGTTTCATTTACTTGAAAAATACTTTCAGGCCAGATATGACACGGGTTTTGAATAATGTGCATCTTGGTGTTGCTATCATATGCCTTGGACAATTATGAAAATATACACTTTTTTGTCATGGTATTTCAAGAATTGTCTATTGTTAAAATTAAAATAACCATCTCTATAGGTGTTTGCTATATTTCTGTGAGGAACTTATATTTTTTGATTTGGTTGCTAGCTTAGGATTTCAACAAAAGTTATTCAATACACACATTCATTAGTCATCTAACTACTTATTCTTCAAGTTTAAGTTTGCTAATTAAACAGCAAATAGTAATGCCTAATATAGAATTGACTAAAGATTTTAAATAAGTTTTAATCTCCAGATCTCTTCTCGTATAACTTTTCGTAAAATTTGCATTCTGTTTTTTCTAGGATGAACTGACCACCACAACCCGCAGTTATGAAGGTCAGCTAAGCATGATGAGTGAACATTTGGCCAGTATGAATGAAAAATTGACTAGTCAAAAAGATGAGATTGATGAATTAACAATGCAGCTCTCCATGGTTAAGGTAAATAATGCTATATTGTACTCCAGACAGAAAAGCGAATAAAGCATAAATATATATATTTTTATAGTATATATAACAGATTATATGTATATATATCTTTCATGCATACTCTTTAGCAGTCAGAAATAAAAAGGTTCAATTTGAAAGATAGTTGTCATGATGACAGTCTAGGCCATTCTGTTTAAAGATATCGTAACATCTTTAATATGTTGTTGCTTAAATATTACAAACACTATATATTCTTGATATGCACATAGCAGGAATTGACACAGGTATATATTTTTTTCTCCTTCTTAAAAAAACTCATTGAATGATAACAAAAGCGAAATGTTAGTCATGGCTTGGCTTCTCGAGCAAAGAATTTGGAGGGTTTTCCACATCTGTTGCAGGTCCACAAGGCAGGTCTTTGAATATCCCTCAGGTCTGCTCTAATGAAGTTTTAAGGTGAAGTAATTACAAATTTCTATGACATTTTGTGGAAGGGTGGGCCATGGGTTAAGGAAAAATTGATTGAATTTTGGGGCAGATCCAGGAATTCTTTACAGTTACCTCCCCCTGCATCGTAGTTATATATGAAGCACTGATTTTCATTCAGTTTTTAATGACAATGGTATTGGCAAAGGTATGCGCTCTCTGAGTGCTTTCTAATTCTCCATATCCTCACTTGTAAACCATAAAACGTGTTTATTTTAATTTTTTTATTGGTTTTTCTTTGATTTTTTTCTCTTTTTCTCTTTTTTACAGGGACAGAAGAAATCAAAAAAGTAATGCTTTGCAATATGAAAAAAAGTTAATTGTTCTTTGATTATTTTCTTCATGTGTGGACTCCGAAGCTTTCTGTTCTTGCTGAGTAAGAAAATATCAGCTTCTCTCTGTCTCCTCCTTTCTTGCTCTTTATATTTGGCCCCTTCAAGGCCAGTCCTGTTCAAGGCAAAATCTCTGATGCTGAAGAAAAAAAAACAAACCCTGGACTATAAAAAAATAAAATGAAATAAAATGTACCCCCATCTATTCCCAGTTGGCATCATCCTCATTTTGTATTATTTTTGTTTCTTTATGTTTTGATAAGATTGTTCATCAGTAATTATCAGTAACACCACTTGGAATTGCCCAATCAGCCTCTTTTCAGCTCTTGCTTGGACATGATCAGACCAACATTTACGTATGACATACATCCAATATTGGCCACTGGATATATTGCACTATTAGTTACACAGTAACTGTTATATTATTACTATGTTACGAGGTTGGCAAACCCCCTAGATAGGATTTTACAAGCCTGTGATAACAGTTTGTGATTAGGCTAGTTAAATAATTAACTTAGAAGATAGGATATTAACCAACCACCTGGGACTTCTAGCGATATTGTAAACAATGGATGTTGGTTGAGAGAGGGCAGGTGAGAAGTTAAAAACAATGCTGTGACCAATATTTTTAGACAACAGAAACTAAGTAAAAGGGAGTAACCCAGAAGGTGTCAAACACTGAATGACTGATATTATAAACAAGGTCAGGATTAAAAATAATAAACCCCTTCCTCCCCAAATATTCTGACCAATTTAATGTTGAGACCTCCTGTGTCAATAGAATATTATTTGGTGTCATTGGTAATCGAATTATGGATGTCAGAAAAGGCCAGGTGGCATGCAGTGATAACATAATTCATTCACATCGCCAAATTTGGGCATGACCAACTTTGGTTTGACCGCCGAGAGGTGGTTGGGGATGCAGTGATTTATTGTCTTTGTTTGTATCTTCAATATAAGCACAAATGCACTGCTGGCTATGTCAGATTTAGCTCTTGTGAGACATACATTACACTACATCAGCAGTTACAAAAAATAAACATTCAATTGAAAGACATTTGATTTTTCACCACTGAGACACGCTTCATACGAAACCCATCAACTCAGAAGAGCTTCCGGGTATATTTCAAGAGGTAGGCTTTCGGAAGGGCATGTTTGATTCGCTTCGTTGTCTGGAAGCGGCAAGATGTAAAATAAAAATCACATGCATTAGAAGAAAGAGTCAATTTTCCCATTTATTTCAACATGAAAACTGCTAGAAAAGAAAGAAAGAAAGAAGACGAATACAACTCGTCACCAATGTTCCCTCTAATTTTTAGTAGTCCGTGGGCGTAAAAATCTTATGTTTTGCAAATTTTTTTCCTGTGACAAAAGTATGTGTGAAATTTTTAATTCGACATAGGGAATCAATATTTTTTTCAATGAAAACTCAGTAAGCTATCTACAGAATTTAGAATTGTGTGCTGGTTGCAAAACTTGTGTGAATATGCACACAGCTTAGAGGGAACTATGCTCACCACCTCATTTCAATATGGCTAGTAAAAGGGGAGGGGGGCATTTCCTAAACACTTTATTCCTCAAGCGAAAATAACACAGGTCGGAAAACATGGAGAGTAAGAAAGCAAAAGAGGCGAATAGAAAGAAAGAAAAGATTCCCTATGAACTGGTTTGGAAAGAAAGAGAAGGTTAAAGAAAAAGTTTTAGAGAGAAACGAGAGGAAGATAAAGAAACCTTTTGTGTGTTGGACGAGAAGAAAAATATCCAATTGGGACCACTTGACACTGGAAAATGACAAGTAAAGTACTTTCAAAAAACATTGCACATGTCGCTGACTATCCCTAAAAATCTAGCAGGAAACATTAAGGATTGTCTCTATGTCTTGTCAATATCTAGGGAAATAACTTCTGATTGAAATTATCTCTCTTTGACCATTAAGTGAATTTTTTTCTATTCGGTTCACTTGTCAATTACAAACGGTCCATGAATTTAAGAATTAATAAAGAGAATAGACTGAGACAAAAAAGAGTCTGTAATTGTCATCCCCCTCCCTCCCCCATGTAACTCCTGATTGCAATCAGTGTATTATAATAACTATGATGGTAGGGTTTATCACTTGTATACCTCTCCTTTATATCGTCATCCCCACCTCTCTCTCTCTCCCTCTCCCTGCTCCTTTTTCTTCTCTCCTTTTTCTGTTGCAGCCTCTGCCCTCTCCACCCAAGCCTTTTGCTTGCTGGCCTAGAGCAAAGTTCATTCAACTGGTAGAGACTACTACTATTTCTGGACTCCAACAAAGGTGAGGTACAATGGTGACATTTCATTCATTTTCATCAAGCCAAGCTTTTTAGATGTGTCAAATCACATCTGATAACAGTCAAAGGGATAGTTAAACTGGAAGAAGAAATCACCAACGCTTTACATTCAGGTGTAAAAATATGTTTATTGCTGCTCTCAATTATAACAACAATATAGATGAATGTGGTTTTGTTTCTACAACCAACTGCAGTTCTACAAGCGTCTTGCGAATGGGATATGTTCGGGGTTCCTGAAGGAGTTTGGTTTTACATCGACAAGGCATACTGGAGACCCTCTCCAGTAAGTCAGGGAACTTCAAATGGGCGATAATCCTATTCTCATAGAAGTTCAATTCTCACCAATATTTCAAGGATCAGCTTGCAACAGTGTTGCGTGAAGCGCACACATGGAAACTTGGAAGGCAATCTAGTTTAGCCGGCCTGTGGTCCTGAATATATTGACACCAGTGGTCTTTAATCACTGACCCACAGAGCACAGATGGTTATTTCCTGAAAAAACCTGGGGCCAGATAACGATTTGCCGAATCAGTCCTTTTTTTTCTAATCTATCAACTTTTTATCAGCTTTCACTTTTGCTATCTTCCAGCTATGTGGGGTCAGAAATCACTTAACCAAAATAACATTTTGTGGCCATAACTATATTCTTCTTCAATGGTGGCCTTTCCCAAATTTTTAGCAGTTTTGTATAGATAACTAAAAACATGGCCGATAAGTGCAAAACCATTTGTCAACCTGGCTGGACTCTGGACGTGAAGTGATGGATACTACTGGATTATACTGGTAAACCCTTGGTTAATTGGTGTTCCTCAACTCAGGATAGAATGTATACAGTGCCTTAAGATCTGTCCGATGTATATTGAGATCATGTATGCATCATGACAATATTTACTGGAAATATGTTATCTGGTACATTCCTGGTTAGCCTTATTATGCTCCATAGCTGGTAGTATGCTGTTTATTGCATGTTTAATTGCATACAGTTCAAGAATTCAGTGAAAGAGGGTTTTGGTGCACATCTTGTCAATTTCATTACAGGTTTTAATTGCTAGAAAAATGTGGCATTAAACATCAAAGATAAGTCTGAATGAACTCAGGGTGGGGGGTGCTATTGATTTAAGGAGTAACAAAATGGACTAAAACAAAGTTTGGTAAAAAAAAAGTTTCCCTTCACTGTTGACCCCTTAAAGATGATAACAAAATTTGTTATCTCCACTTTTCACCCCTTAAAGGGGAGGGGCTGTTTCCTTTTACTTTTGACCCCATGAAGGGGGTCAAAAAAGGTTCCCTTCACTTTTGACCCCTTAAAGAATTATATATAAACATATAAGATATATATGTGTGAATATTGAATGGAAAGTAAGGGTTTAGTTTAGCATTATAGTTACATTGTAAATAGATCCCCCTCCTCTAAAACCTTTAAAAAATCTTTTTTCTCAAAACCTTTTACTTTAAAACTTTCCCCTAGGTCCATTGAGCATGCATGCAAAATTTGGTTGGGCCTCAACCATGTTTAAATGCTTTCTAAAGCGTGACAGACAGACGATGTGACACCTCTCACTAGTAATATCTCTATTTTTCCTTGGTTGAAGAAGACTAGTTTAAGATACACAAATTTTTATTATAAAAATAAATGTTTTATTACCAAAAGAAAATGTTATTTTTTGTTTTTCTTCAATAAGGTGCTTAGATGAATAAAAACACCTTCACTCTAGATAAGACTACTATGATGCCCAGGGCTGTCTTTAAGCCAATTGTGCCCTGCAGTTCCTAAGGCAGGCCCTGGTCATGCCATGAATTTTATATATTTATTGAGAATTAAAGTCAAGTAATTAATAAAATTATGAATGAATTTTGCAGTGATTTATTAAGACATCATAATCATGAATAGAACTGTTGAACATGATAAACACCTGGAAGTAGTCCGTAGAACCAATACAGGGTTTGGCTTACAAGTAGAAAAGTGCAAATTCTTTTGACTAGCATAAAATATTTAGGTCAAATTATAGACAAAAATGGATGCTGACCAGATCCTGAAAAAATAAAAGCAATAAAAAAAAAAATATGCCAGACACAACAAACATTGCAAACCAACCATAAACAATCTCACTGTAAAACCAAATTCCTCAAAGAACGGTTGACCCGGAATCACAACACGAACAAGCTGTTTTGCCTCTAGATTACTTGTGTGACATGTTTCAGATGCTTACACCGGCAAGACCTGTTTTTGGGTACAAGACAGACAAAAAAAAGTGTATCAATACTAAGTTCTTGGAGGTGAACCCAAAGAGATAGCGGTACTCTTCTAAAAAGGGGAAGTGTGGGGAATGCATGAAAAAATTAATTTGATAAGTGAGGTTAATTCATTCCCAAATTTACTGTTACGTTCAAAACTGCACTGTTCAAGTTCTTATAATTTAATTTATTTTTTTTCATCTTATACTTAGTCACATTAATTTGTACAGCAATACCATAACCATACTACATCAATACCCATACTAATCAAAACTACACAAAGGGTATTCTTGTACAAATAATGAAATGTAGACACGTTGAAGACATAGCCAATATAGCTTAGTTGATCAACTCAGAAGTTCATAGGTAAAGTGGCGAACAGGGTACTTTAGAAAGCTTCTATTAGGTGTTTTTTAAATTCATTTGTTTTTAGCTAATATGAAAATACCATCAGTATATGTTACTTATGTCATGGTTTAGCTAAATTTTTAAAGATTTTGTTTTCTAGGTGGGCTCAAGTTTACCTATGAATTTAATATCAACAATAAAATCTCCTTTTTTGATAGATTCCAATAGTCATACTTTTACTACCTCTTTATATAAAAACCCCACAAGTTTAAATTCTTGTCTCCTTAACTACAGTAATGAATGTCCACACAGATATAAGATAGCAGTCATAAAAATTTGATCAACAGAGCCAAACTAATCTCTTCATCTTTATATACTATTTTACGAAGAACTTAGTAACATTAAACAAAAACTCATTAATAATGGATTCCCTGAACATGACATCTTTTTTAACAACAAACGCTGAGATGGAAAACAAATAACAGCACCATTTTTCTGGATTTTAAACTTATAACATTGCTTTAAGTAATAAGTCTGTATCAATTTTCTGTTGTTTTGTTACAAACATGCTTTCTCTACTCTACCCATCACTCATCAACCAGTAGCCAATGACAGCAGTTACAACAGAATCCAATGCTCTCCTCCTCCTCCTACCTTCTCTGTCAGTCTTAAAGGACAGAATGAGTGAAACATAAATAAAATACGAGACAAAAAGAATGTGTGGTTTAAACAGAAAGGGTTTAATAATGATGACAAAAAAACAAGGTCGTAGATTGACGACAAGCAAACAAAGATAGGGGACAAGTCCATGATCAGAGACACTATGAGTCAGAGAGATAGTGTTTAATATTTTAGAGAGACAAACAAAACAGTTCAATTTCCTTGTTTATAGACATTTTTCCCACACTACTCACAGAATAATTCTCTGGTTCCACTATATAATCTGTATTTGATATCCAGCATATATCTCCCATTTCCTAGTTACCAATGTTAGCTTCGCATTTCCTTATATGTGTGTGTTCTGATCCTTCCTATTCTTCAGACCACAGTTCCTTATCTGCAATTCAACAGCCTAGGGGTCTTAATTCTTTAATCCATGGTTCTGTCGCTCCTAGCTGCAATCCATCAGGCCTCCCTGTGTCTTTTACTCATCATAACCAACTTATCCATAAGGTTAGCACGCTGTGTGATGAGGAGACCGTACTGAAACTGGGCATTTAATTTATCCGTATCAAGGCATCCTCTGCATTCCTTCCCTGGTGTGCCAGCATCCATATTTCTCATACCGCAATTTCCTATGTCTCAACTGATCATAACAAAAACAAAGAGTTCGTCCTTAAACGGACTGCCTGCCACACCCTTCTCTCCTGTCTCCCCATTTACTGCTGTTGCCCTTAAGGCCTTTAGAGTTATCTATTCTTGTCTTCAGCCCCCTGGAGCTATTGTAACATTATCAACTAATAAACTGATCCCTGTGGCTTTGCAACACTCAAAATATGTCACGCTCTGCTTTTTTGTGCTTTGTCTATTGAGTGAAAATTTTATACTCTGTAATTAAAAATCTTCCAAAAATAAAGTAGGTTTCATTTAATTAGGATTCAATGACTATATATATATAAATGATAGTCGGAGAAATATTTGATGGTAAAATATTTCAGGATATAAATCTGTAGAACGGATGTGTTCGGTGACGGCATCAGTAAAGTGTGCTCAATGCCTGTCTAAAGACGAGATAATCCCTAAAATGGGCAGAGTGATAAATATCTTATGAAAGAATATGGAACGTGACCACGTCCAGTGACAGTCTGTTTCATGTTTAATATTGGTTTGATACAACTACAACAATATATACCATCCCCTGTGATATTTTTTAGGTGATCACTGGAATTTTTTCCCTTCTCATAGCTGCTTAGGTCGTCACTAACATTTTATAGAGAGGGGGGGGGCAATACAGATTTCTCCATGCAGCCTGACATTGCCTCCAACCTAGATATAAATGTGGCTTCCTCTGTCTTTAGGGTAAGTGTTGGAATTTTCTTCCCTTTAACCTTTCAGCTTCTTCAACAACCCTACTCTCTCACTTGTTTCTTAGAGAGGTGGGGAGTGATAAAGATTTCTCTATGCTAATTTGGAACTGCTATGTGTAAATCTTTTTAGGGGACATTACAATTACATATACTATATATATTCTAAAAATATCTCTGGGTTTGGGGATTAAGTTTTAATTTTTTGTGGGCTAATATGACCTGCATTTTTTTTGCTGTTAGGTCAGTTTAAATCTCAGATTGTCTTTATGCCTACACCGTGAAATAATCTCATCCCTCTGGTTTAATAAATTTGTTTTATACCTGAATCTTAAAATCCTATATTTTTCTTCTAAGCAGATTAGACATTTACCCTATAAACTTATAGGTGGAGCTGTTCTAGTGAGCCCTTTTTCCTTTACTTCCCAGATATATTTAGATAGGGTGGTGCTAAATCTATATTTAGTGTGTTTGAAACTCATGGTATAGTTGTATAGTCTTACTCTTCCAATTCGATTTTGAAGCCCCCAGGTAATATTTGACTATATTTGGAACTTTTATATGTGTGGTCACCTTATATACTACGTTTTTGTCAGACACTGCTTATTTACAGGACATTATTCAGGGGTCTTACAATTGCAATTAAGTTGGTTTTTACTAGTTCTATCATTATCGGTGCTTAGTAGTTTTCTGTTGTGAGTGGTAATTATTTTTGCCATGTTGCTAGCTAATATAGCTAATTTTTATAGTATTTCAATTAAAAATTTTGTTAAGCGGGTTACTTTTGGTGAAGTGCTTGTGTACTAATCTTAAGAAAATTTTACCAATGTTACAGTTCACTGTTTTACAATGGGGGGGTTGAACCAGATGCACCTTCTTTTTCTACTTTTAGTTTTTTCTTTGGGGGAGGGGGCTGTACTAATTTTAGGGTAGTATTGAAGCGAGAGAGACTGAGTGCCTTGTCGTATATGCCTTTTATTTTGTCGAATACCTCGGTATTAGAAGAATTGCTAGCTATTCTTTTGTTTATAGATCTAGGTATTTGTTTTATTATATTTGGGGGATGGTTAGACTTGGTGTTAATATATAGTAGGGTTTGGTTTTCTTTTATGAAGGGTTTGTATGTATTATTGTTTAGGTTAAAGGTGAGATCTAAATAATTAACTATCCTTATATTATACTTTTTAATTCCCTAACTATACGTTTGTGTATTTTACTAGTTTTTGAACCATTACTACTTCTAACAACCATTAACCTGTTGTCCCTATATAGCCCCACCTCTCCCTTATCAATAAATCTATTGAGTATATGTAATATGTATAACCCTATTAAGTCAGATACCTGGGAAGAGTCGAATGCCCCCATAGCCACGTCAAAAGGGAGGATGTGATCCGTTTTCTTTATCCAGTTGTTACCTTTACTGTGTAGGATGGATTTTCTGCAGTGTAGAATGGTATTCATGTCTTGTTCCGTCACCTTGGTAATATCTTTTGCGAAGTTTAGGGCTTCCAGTAATATCGATCTAGCTATCGATTGGTAAAAATTGACTATGACAAATTGGATGACTGTCATGTGTTCAGTATCCGTCAGGTTTCGGAACCACTTTTTGACATCCATGGAGCTGTCCCACTGGTTGTACTTCATCTTGTTCTTTATGTCCAGGTTTATTTTTTCTAATATAATTTTTGAAATTTTTCCTATTTCCGTTTTAGCTGGAGTTTGTTCTGGAAATCTTGTTTGTGGTCCTTCATTAAGATGTATGCCTCTCTAGTATGTATCGATCCAACCCTGTCATTTATGTTTAGTTCTTGTGTGATGTTATAGGCTTCATTATTGATAATAACTGAGTCTAATTGGTATGTCAATGTTACGTTTTCCATTAGAAGCTTGTTGTATAGTTCTGGGGTAAATTTATTTGAGTACACCCCTACCACTTTTTAATAGAAAGTTAGTTTTCTTCTAAACCAAACATAGCAGGATTGTATTATTTCTAGTGGAACATTACATAATCAAAACGGATATTATCAGGTATTATTTATGACCAAACTATACAGCATTGAAAAAATATGAATATGTTACAGTCCAAAGATGAGTACACCCTTACAAAAAAATATTTTTGTCGATAGAGTTTCAATGCTGTAGAGCAGGGATGGCCAAACCATGGTGCATTGCATTCCAGTGATAATACTAAAAGGTAAGCCTACTATGCAAAAAGTAATAACCATTTTTTTGTATGGGTTGTTTCCCTTTGATTAGTTTGTTTTGAAGAGTAGTTTAAATAAATAAATGAACTGACATCTTGTAGATACAAGATTTGAAATTGCTAGGACTTATAAAAAACAAGATTTTGTATATATATCCGTGATAAAGATAATAACTGAGCCAGACACACGTGGTGTGCTTTGCTTCCTGTTGAAAATATACCAATGTTTACTCTGAGTCTGCAAAAGTAAAAGACACAGTGACAGAAATTCTAAATGTTATTCCATCTTCATGTAAAAAGACGTTTTAAAAGTAAGTGCTTCATTGAATTCAACTTCTATTTTGTACAAGAGGATTTTGTGAAAACAGATTTCACCAGTTGAACAAATCTTCTTTTTTTTTTTTTTAAATTAAGCAACAATTATCAACAAACTAGAACGCACTCAGAGAATGCATACCTCTGCCAACGCCATTTTCCGGGGGGAGGGGTCAATTGTGCATAGATCCGCTCCAAATCAGTTCTTCCATTGTCTATTGTTCACCCTTCTACGAAATATCATTGAAATTAATTGAGAACTCTTGGAGATATCGTGTGGACAAACATGAAATTTTGGCGATATGTGGTTTGGACACATAACTATGATGTAGGGTGATCGTAATTGTGTATGGATCCGCTCCAAAATTTAATCAGTTCTCCCGTAGCCTATTATCCACCCCTCCACATAATTTCATTTAACAGTGAAAACAATAACAATGATTATAGCGTAGTAATCTCTAACGGTAAGCTAATAGTAGCAGCAGTAGTGGTAGTAGCCTTAAGGGTCTGACTGCCGATAGTAAGCTTACATGGTGATGGTAAGCTTGTTGATACTAGAGAGGTAGAAAGGGTAAATGTTTGCGGTATGCGTAAGAAAGATCCTTCTTTCTCTGTCTATGCCTGCGGTAGTAAAAGGAATTCAATACATGTATGTTACAAAGATGCAAGTTGCACATTGTAACAATGCAATGATAATAAGAAGTATATTTATTAGAGAAGATATAACAATAAGGTATTTCTCAGCTGTTGAGAACAAGAAGGAAGAATGCATTTAAAGAGTTTGTATACTACTTGATAAAATGAGTGTCCTTAGTTTATTGAAGATGTTAAGGAAGAGAGTGTGTTTGTACGTACATAAACAGAACTGAGAGGCGCGTCTCTGTGGAAAGGGTGGAAACGTCATGGATTTGTCAGGCGACAAAATCTGACTGAACAAAGAATGAAGAATGGCTGTCTTCCTATAGTAAGAGGTGAGTGGAAGGTGATGGCTGGTCGAAATTGTGGTGTGATGGAAATGGGTTTCGTCAAGTTCCAAGATGAAATGTAAGGTGACAATATACAAGATTTTGCCAGACTTTCGAATCAAGTACCGAATTTTCATGTTACGAAAAATTGGTTATCTAAAAGTACTAGCGGACAAGATAACGTTATTTCTCGGAATAAAAATCCAAAGGAAAATTTGTATGTCAAGTGGTATCACTTGTTGACCGGAGTGTGTGTATCTTTATACACATGTGTCTGTTACATACCACTTTCCAACTTCGTAGACAGAGGTAAAAGCAGAAAGTGATGTTTGTGAAAACACTCTCTCGCATAATAGAAGACATGATCTTAATAGACAGTACAAAATACGACATCAGACAGAAATAGAAGGAAAACTGAAGCTAGTGCCTGGGTCCGAGTTACGGGGAAAATATGTGTTTCAGAAAAAAGAAGAAATCAAGACAAAATATATTTGTTAAAAGAAGTTTTGAAATTTTGAAAGAAGCGTCCTGTGAAATTGCTTTAACGTTGGCCAAAAAAACGGAAATAGTCCGGGGGCAGCAGCAGCTACCGTGTACCCCCTCATAATTCTACATTTAGGGTACCAAAATGTTCCTTGGGATGTCCTCTTTCAGAAAAAAGATGTTCCCAAGAAAAAAACTGGGAAGAACTACCTCATTTGCATAAAACAAAATGGCCACCAGCACACACACCAAAAAAGACAGAATTTCATATCTCGTCTCCCAGTTGACATATCTGAGTACTTTAAAAGGCTAAAACATGGTTTATATATACGAGGAATTTCGTGCCTAAAATCGGAACGTGTGAATGGAGAGGCCA
>VCCN01007088.1:3646709-3669605 GCA_006491835.1 Architeuthis dux | reverse complement strand
ATTTGTAAACATTAAAATGGTGTAAATTTGGCATTCGAAAATTTTCCCAAATCTCTGTTATGAAAAATATTATTTTTATATCATAACAGTGCTTTAAACATCTAAGCATTAAAAAAAATATATATCCCTCAGTCTTTTTAATCTTTATTTTATTATTTCTGCAATTTCTATTTTCTAGTGTCTTAACAATATGATAATTTAAAAAGAAAATTAATATCCCTTGTGAAAGAATGGAGAGAACGGACGAATGAAAACGGGAAGATACGGTGAAGTCACCGTATCGTCCGAAAGTTGAAAGTTTTGGCGCGCGAGGGACAAAGAAAAGATGAAGGAAGATCCCGTTTCCCCGGGAGTTTGAATTCGGCGCCGAGACAGAGGGAGAGAGAAGAGGAGTAGCGGTGGCGGTGGGAGTAGGCAGCAGTGGCAGTAGGAGTAGCAGGAAGAGGCAGTAGAGCCAGGGACAGCAACAGTAGCAGTAGTGACAGTAGAGACTGTGGTGAGGACTATTTTCTGTCACCGGAGTCTTTCTTGTTTACGGTTGATAAAACTTCCATTTTGCCCACATAATCTCTGAGTTTGTCTTGTTTGTTACTCTTGTGTTTATCCAGTACGAAACATTTATTTTGATATCGTCCTTTTAATCCGTTTTTCGCGTCTCGGTGCATGTTTTTGCTGTTGACCTTAACCACTCGTATACCATGACTAGGCGCATTACGCTTCTAAGAATAGTGCGCCGTGACATCCCTGATGGGTATTAAAAAATTAAATATTTTATTAATTTTGCAATTTCCAATATTTTTACACAAAATCGTTGACAAAATCATATTTTGTACTTATTATAATAGTTTAGACCAGTGATTCCCAACGTGAGACAATTTGAATATTTTAGGGGCAATTTGGAATTTAAGTGAGAAGAGTGAAAAGCATTCAGTGAACTGAGTCAATAGAGAGAGATAAGTAGATTTTAATTCACTGGTGATATTCTGAGTTTAATAAAAATACATAAACAGGTCTGGTTAGTCACTCAATAGAAACCGTCACGTTACCAACATATTTTGGCAGCATGCCGTGTTGTGGTTGCTCAATAAAAAAGAAATAGAAAAGGGGAGATCAATGAATAAGTTACTTCTCTCCCCTTTTGTCAGGCGGTGATCATTAAAAATGTCTGAATTTTCAAAAAACAAGTGTGAACACTGCTGACACAAACTAAGGGACCAATTTAACATAAGCTTATATTGCAAATTGAACCCTTCTTTAAAAACCTATTGGGGGCGGGGGTGAAAAAATAAAATAAAACATTTTTCTTGACATTATAAGGAGTAAATATTTAAATTTTCAGACCTCTAGCTCCATTGGTATGGCCTGTAGGCGTGATAGATACATAGCCAGCCAGTCAGACCAAATTGAAAACTGAAAGATACCTATATTGACCGTTTTGGTTGACAGTTTCTAATAATATGGCTGTTAACAACATTATTTGAAGAGCAAGAACAAATCTAGCCAATTTTAGCCATTGGTATTGGGAGCTGAAAACAGCCCGGGCAAACAACCTAACATCGGCCCATTAATGTATGATTCTGGCAAGTGTATGAGTCTGTAACGAGGTTTGATTAAATTCATTAGGTTAATTACTACCTGACTCCATTAGTATTACCTAAAACTTAACCGTACTATTACGTCTTTGCTGTTCTTTGTGTTAGTTTGTTATTTTCTGTTTTTATCTGTGTTGGTTAAATGCATTTGGTTAGGACCATATTTAGCTGTGTTTAGAAAAGAAGTGTGAACAAAGACGACAATGTTTTCAGAGCGATAGATGCTGATCAAAGAGACACTTCCCAGCTCCCACTTCCGGGCCCTCGTTTCTGGTACTGGAAACAGGGCTCGTTATGGGGTCTATTGGGTAGCTCTGCTTCTGCATGTTTATTGATATTAAGCATACATATATACATATGGGTCATTCCGTGTCAAGTGGACCAATTTTGGGAAAGTTCCCCACTCGATCATCTCTAACTTTGTCAATTGCCGCAAACTAAACACCCAATGTTCATTTGGGTTTGAAATGAAGTCCTGTGAAATTTTAGCTTAATATCTTTACTCGTTCAGTCACTATGGATCCAAGAACAAGGACTACTTTGGTTGAAGCGACGATGACCAAATCTTTTTTTCCATTTTCAACTAGCAACTATTCCACAACAAGAAATTCTACTGCACTGAAAATTTGTTTTCAAGGTCAACTTCATATGTAGATTTTGAAAATGTTATCAGCCTAGCTCTAGAAAGCATCATTTATTTTCAGAAAATGATGTCAAAGTGGGCTCCAAATTTCATTGGCATTTCCGAGAAGCCATTTCATATGGTCTCAAAATGTCCCCGTAATTATTGAGATTTCAAACTTTCCTCGGGGGCTTAATGAACCTCGAACCCCCAGCTGTATGGGCTTGTAGTGGACTGCATAGTTATGTTAGAGAAAAACAGGAGTCAGAGACATTTTCAAAATCTACATATAAAGGTGACCCTGAAAACAAATTTTACAGGACTTCATTTCAAACCCAAATGAACATCTGAGCAAAGTTAGAGCAAAATCTGAGATGGTCAAGTGAGGACCACTGGTCCACTTGACACGGAATGACCCATATATAAACATTACACCTACCACGTTAAGATTTAATACTAAGTTGAATTAATTAGTTTTAATTGAACGTAACGATATTAGTAGTAATAGAAGTTGTAGTAGTAGTAGTAGCTATGGCTGAAGTAGTAGCCCTTTCCTTAAGGCACTGTGACGGCTGCTGATTTAGTAAGCAAAGTAAGTGACAAGAATGTATCCCTTAGCTGTTTCTTTCATTGTCTCTTTCTGTGATCGTAGAAGAAATAATGTTGCATGTGACAATTGAATAAAAAGAGAAAATATTTGCTGTTGCGTGCAGTAATGAAAATGCAGATGTAATTTAATTTAACAAGATGTATTTATTAAAAGGTGCACAAGATTAGGTTGACACAATTAGCTGTAGAAAGATTGATAATGTCCTCATTAGTGGAGAAGAAGGAAAATGTTCTGCTAGAAAGTAAGAGAATATTCGTTCGGCGTAGAATGTTAGAAAGTTAAAAGGTACTGTTGTCTGTATGTATACATGCGTGTGTGTGTGTGCATGTACATCAACCAAAAAGGTGTGCACATTGTCATATGGACAGAGAAAACTAGCATACCTGCCCAATGGCAGAATATGCTGGGATCTGAACAAGAATGAACTTGTATGTGGTATGTGTGTGGGGTGTGAATTGTCAAATCTTAGCTTTTGGCTGGGTTTTATCACCAACTCTAAAAGATAATTGAAGGTGAAAATTTTGAATAGTTTTCTAGACTCTGTGTCTCCAAAGAATATCATATTAATTGATTATTTGAAGAAATGTGGCTGAGAAGAATTGTATTATCTGCAATGTACATTGTGTGCGGAGAAGTGATTTTGATAACAATATTCTGTTTACTTAGCTTGGGTGTCAGTGACAATATGCATCTTTTTTTGTTTTGTTTTTTTAATTAAGGAAATTGTGAAAAAACAATTTCCATTTGGGGGGGGGGGCCCTGCTCAAAATCCTGGACTGTTATTCATACAAAAAATTGCCTTTTAAAAGAATTTTTTAAAAATTGGTAAAGTTTTTTAAATTTTATTCATACGTGAAAAGGGAAACAAACATCAAAAACAAGAAAGTAATGTGATCCAACATTTTCACTTACATTTTTACAGAATTGACAAAAAAAAAGTAAAACAAATAATCAAAGAAATTTACCACAGAACCAATAATTAATAAAATAATAAGGAATAAGACGGAAGACATCTTACTTATATTAGATGGAAAAATAATTGTTCTAAGGTTAATTTATGATCATTTGGGATTACTTTTTTTATTTATGAAATTTCTTTATCTAGATATTAATTTTTTTTAAATAGCAGCGGGGTGGGGGGTCCAGACCCTCTGGAGCTCCTTTGTCCCACCCCTGTCATAGCTACAGAGACTCACAAAATAGTTAATAATCGAATCATAAGTCAATTAGAAGAAGTATTTAATATTGACCTTAAAATATGTTCTTAATATCCATTTCATATGGTCTCAAAATGTCCCCGTAATTATTGAGATTTCAAACTTTCCTCGGGGGCTTAATGAACCCCGAACCCCCAGCTGTATGGGCTTGTAGTGGACTGCATAGTTATGTTAGAGAAAAACAGGAGTCAGAGATATCATAGTATCCATTAGAAAACTCAAATGGCAATGGGCAGGCTATGTTGCAAAAATGTCAGACAACCGCTGGACATTGCAGCTCACAACATGCAAAACTGTGGCTGATAGAAAATAAGATGGCGTGACGATTTAGATAGATTCAGAAAATATTGGCGCCGCAACACCCACGATAGAGAGATCTGGCAAATCTGGGGAAGGTCTATGTCCAACGAAGGACATTAAAAGACGGCTGCTGCTGCTGATGACACAGTTTGAGAAACCACTGGCCTACTGACTAAGCTCCAGGCGACACCGGCCCACAGACTGACCGACCCACCATGATTTTGCCTAGTGTCCCAACAGCTCAATCTGCCCCACATGCTTGCTCCTAGTTCTCTTACTTCATTTATCTTAATCCAATCATATCTTAATCATCATCCATCGATATACTAAATAGTGTCAGAAGTCTGAAAAAACCACAATCCAAGAATGCAGCATTATTTTTTTTTTAAATATGGAGCTTCTACCACCTCCTTCAACCATGACACGTGGCAAAAATAGAAAGTCGAATTCAATCTGATCCTACAAGCAACAGTCTGATGACAAACCAGATAAAGTAACAATTTCAATCCTTTTAACATGCATAGGACTAAAAGGCTGTGATATTTTTTCAACATTTACTTCTGACAATAATCACAACAAAACAGATCTACAAAGAGTGCTCGAGTAATTTTACGCATATTGCCAACCTAGAAAAAAACCTGTCATTTCTCAGACACAAGTTCTTTTCCTACAAACAAGCAAATAATCAAAAATTTGACAATTATGTCAATGAGTCCGCATCCCAATGTGATTTCGGAGATATTTCCTATAGTCTTATTAATGACATTTTGATATGTGGTATCTCAGATTTATGATTGAGAGAACGACTTTTAAGAGAACCAGAATTAAATTTAGATAAAGCCATTCAAGCAGGAAAAGCGACTGAGGAAACAAAGCATCAGTCACGAATCTTAGCTGCCTCAGCAGAAACTCAAAAGGGGGGCAACATTTCTGCAGTAAATTGCTGACATGCATAAACAGACATGAAAAGATGCAATTAAATGATCCTAACCAAGAAACAAAATCTAAATCACATGGGGTTCAAACAATAAATAACCATGAATATTCAGAATGATGGACTGTAAAATTAAGACTTAACCCAGTCTGAAATTAAATTTAAAATTCACTCAAGTGTAGAAATCAACATACTACCAAAAAATTATTACTACAATCTCTTTCCCCGACCCAAATTAAAACACAATTCGGTGAAGTTAACAGCTTATAACAATACTAAAATTCCATTCTAGGAAAATGTACGGCTACTTTAAGACATAAAAAATTTGAAACTTCAATACAATTCATCATTGCAGATACAAAATCTCAACCAATACGTGATGCAAATAGATGCGAATGTAATACAAAGAATTTTCCAAATTAAACACTCAAATGTACCAAATCTGTTACAAGAGTTCAATGATTGTTTAAAAGTAAAATGCAATCCATCCAAAATTGAAGCTATCATCAGCATGCAGCTACCAAAATGCAAACAAGATTTGTAAAGAATTATCTATGCAAATTTCTTCCAGATTATTCAGAAGTAACGTCAAATTCTTCATGACAACTACTGAATATAACTACTGATCCCAAGAAAGTGAAGCTCTAAGTTTTTGGTTGCAAAAAATTGCATGAATTTATTTATGGCACTCACTTCTTGATCGAAAACAATCACAAACGTTTAAACAATTTTTCAAAAAACCTATCGCAAAATCTCCAAGATTCTTGTTAGCCTTGCAACGTTGATTTTGAACTGAATTACATACCAGGTCGCAACTCAATTGTTGCTGATACTTTATCTTGAGCTTTTCTCCAGGACAATAATCCTGAAATTTCTGATGCAGATATGAAGACTTACATACAATCAATTGTCCATAATTTCCCCATGAGTGATAACAAACTGAATGTGTATCGAGAAGCCACTGCAGGCAACCCAACTTTACAAACACTCATCGATTACACACAAAATGATTGGCCCCACAAGAAAATATCCCTTCTTCTCTTAAACCTTATGTTTCTAGCTTGCAACAAAAGGACTCGTGCTCAAAGGTACATGGATAATCGTACCTAATACTCTGAATAAGGAATAGGCTGGGGGCCAGCAGGGCCTACCGTGCCCCCCCCCCCCCGGATCTTATAAGTAGGATACCAAAATGTTCCTTAGGATGTCCTCTTTTAGAAAAAAGATGTTCCCAAGAAAAAGTTGGGAAGAACTACCTCATTTCACTACACAAAATGGCCGCCAGCACACACCAAAAAAGACAGAATTTCATATCTCATCTCCCAGTTATACTCATATCTGAGTACTTTAAAGGGCTAAATCATGGTTTTCAGACATGAGGAATTCAAAAATCCATGTTATTTTACCATAAAATCATTAATTTATAGGTATTTCAGGATTTTACAAGGAAATGTCAAATATACTTTATAGGCAAAATTGTAGATTTAATTCATGAAGGAGATATATACACATAAATATATCGTTGGAAAGAGAATTTTATTGGCTTTCCAACAGTGTATCTTGTCAATTTGTATCTATTGGGCTTAAGTTACAGCTCAAAATGTGAAGCTAAGACATTTTGTTTTATGCAAATGAGGTAGTTCTTCCCAACTTTTTTCTTGGGAACATCTTTGTTCTGAAAGAGGATATCCTAAGGAACATTTTGGTACCCTAAATTTAGAATCATGAGGGGGGGTTGTATGGTTGGCCCCTGGCTTAGAAGTTCTACTAAAAATCCATACCAGTCATTTAGGCATTGAAAAATGCATAGCACGAGCCAAAGAATGTCTCTACTGGCCTGGCATAAACTCTCAAATCAAAGACAGTCAGCAATTGTTCAATATGCAGTGATCAATATAATCAGCTGAACCTTTAAAACCTTATGAAATTCCTGTTACACCATGGACAAAAGTGGGATCAGATATATTTCATTTATATCGTAAATCATTTCTTCTCATCGTGGGCTACACCAAGATATTTGGCGTACATCAAATTCAAGACACTTTGCAAAATTTTGTATTCCTCAAATTGTTGTTAGTCACAACGAACCCGAATTCAAATCACATAATTTTAAAGTATTCACTGAACAGTGGGACTTTGAACACTTAAAATCAAGTCCAAACTACCCTCAATCAAATGGGATGGTTGAACGAAACATTCAAACAATAAAGAAAACTCTCAAGAAAGTAATAAAAAATTATAACCATCCAAATTTGGAACTTTTAGCTCTACGAACACCACTAAAGAATGGAGCGCCATCTCCTGCTAAACAAGTAATGAACAAAACTTGCGCACAAACCTCCCAAACATAAATCATCACAAAAAATTACACCCATTACAAACAGAAAAATCTCACTCATCACGTGAACTACCTATACGCAAACCAAATGATAGTGTGCAAATAAAATTCGACAATAAAGTGTAAAATAGTTAAAAAATTTAAAAAAACATGTTCATACTTGGCAACCACGAGGAAGGAAAATATATAAGAAGAAACCACTCAATCCTCAAAACAAAAGAACACATCCGAATAGACCCAGATATCGATTACGAAAGCCTAATACCAAATGTTGCAGATCAATATCAACAAGTACATTCAACAAGTCTGGAAACACGGAACATCCCCAACAGAACACGCAGCAGACAAAAAATACCCCCCACCCCCACCTCAAGATACCGAGTATAATAACCTTACACCATTCAAAAAATAAATTCAAAAATTCACAACTCAAGCAAAAATCACTTCCCTGCTAAAGAACAGACTTATCAAAAAAGGTGGATGTTATATAACTGTATCAAGACTCATACTAACTAATAAAGATCATTACTACAAATTTCATATCACTAACAGTGGAGAGTGAATTACATCCCTTTGCTGTAATGTCACTCCCTAAGATCATGATCAGTAATAAACCCGTCCTTGTTTTAACCACATGCTTGTTCCTAGTTCTCTTACTTCATTCATTTTAATCCAATCGTATCTTAATCATTGTCCATCATCATACAGTACTAAACCCATTAGTGTTTGTACTGACGGAGCTCCGTCGATGATCGGTAAAGCCGTTGGAACTACTTGAAAACTGTTAGATCTCTACTAAAATATCATTGCACAACAAGTGTCATTGTGTGGAAACACTTTAATTTTTCAGCATGTTTATCTAACCGGATGTGAAATGTATGAATAAAATTAGAGCAAGAAGATTATACAGATGGGAAATCAGAGAATATTGTGAAATATTAGACTCGGAATATGGCGATCTTGTCCTCGTGAAATGCATTGGCTTTCTAGAGGACAGGTTCTAAGTAGATTTTGGTAACTGGAAAATACTGTTTATAATTTTCTAGAAGAGAAAAATGAGCTTCCTAAGGAAGGAGCCCGTTTTATGTGATAACCATTGGCTATTTGGTGTAACCATTCATCTCAATGATCCAAATTTGAAGTGCAACCTTTGTCTGTCTCTCTCTCCTTCTCCCTCCCTGGGCCTTGCCCCCTCCCACCACCACACACTATCGTCCCACCATCACCTTCCGACACTCCAGTTTCCTTACCACCGCGTCTCCACATGTGTCTCCCGTTGACTCTCTGTGTGAGTTGCACGTGCGAGCTCTCTCAGCCTCTCACTCTTTCACCCTATCTTTGCACCACCGCACCCACCTTCCTCCCCTCCTCCTAACATAACAATTGGACTAAGCTTAAATGAATGAGGCTGCACAAACAATGATATCGGGCCTGATCAAGTCAATCATAGATATGAAATATGTACATAGTCGTTAGTCCAGCTTAAAGTATCTTTAACTATCTGTTTATCAGACTTTGTACTGAGATTAAATGAGATTCAAATCACTAGCGCTATGGTAATTTTAATTAAAAGACCTTTAAAAGTGATTTCTGACCTTAAAATAAACTTGAAAAGCAAAAATAATGCTGGAAATGGATTTCTCATAACAAAAAATATATAAGTAGCGGTATTATACAATTTTTATGAATTCCCCCCTCAGTCTGAAAGAGTAATAAACATTGTGTCCTGGACCATTTATTGGTTGTCAACAGTTAGTTCTCAGTCATGGTGGTTCGCCACTGGCCTTGTCTCATCTTCAAGTGAGACAAGCACAATTCACCAAAGCTTGGTTCCTAGGGATCTGTCTCCCAGGGAGTGCCCGAACAAAAGTCACAGCAATGTAAATCACGCAAGAAAAGTCACAATGTAGTGTTACCCTGAGCTACCTAAAAAACCTAACCAGAAGAAAAGTCACAGAGCAAAAGTCATAGGGAAAAGGTTTTTTTTAAAGGAAATAAGTAATACTTTAATTTGATTTATACTAATTAAACTAATTACGATACGATTAGATTAAGATGAATGAGGTAAGAGAACTAGGAACAAGTATGTGGTTAGAATGAAGATGGGTTTATTACTGATCATGGTCTTAGGAAATGACATTACAGCAATGGGATGTAATTCACTCTCCATTAATGATATGGAATTGGTTGTAGTAATCTTTATTAGTTAGTATGAGTGTTAATAACATATGACTCCCAGCAAAGCATGGTAAATAAATTAAAAAAGAACCTTTTTATTCATTCAAATTTAGAAAAGAAAAAAAAAATGTATTTAATTAGTATAAATTAAATTATTACTTATTTTTATTTTATTAAAAGAACGACTTTTTTGTACATGACACCATGGTAAATAAATCACAACAGAACCTTTTAAATTTACCAAAAAAAATTTAAATTATTTAATTAGTATAAATTAAATTAAAATATTACTTATTTTATTTAAAAAAAACTTTTTCCTATGATTTTTGTTCAGTGACCTTTCTTTCGGTTACGTTTTTTAAGTAGCTCAGGGTAACATTACATTGTGACTTTTGTTCAGGTCACCCTCTCACCAGGTATAATCCTATCCCCATGGCACTACGCCGACACACGCACAACAAATGTCACATGGCCTATTTTAACGTGGGAACTTCTCACGTTAAAATAGGCTGGGTTGCCGAAGTTGGTACAAATGTACCAGATATGGTACAATTGACCTTCTCTATAGTACATTTGGTACAACCTTTATAAAATCTGGTACAATTTGAGTAGGTGCTCATTTAATTTTTTAACGACCTTTTTTGAAATAATAGAAAATAGTAGCATTATAAAATAATTATGATTTGCAATACTTCATCTAATAAAAATAAATTGTGAAATAAATGCATTTAAAAACAATTTTTGCATCTGGCCATTTTTGGCTGTTTATGGCAACTTCCGATCTGGTACAATTTCAGAAGTTTTTGGTACACTTTACATTCTACTTTTGGTACAATTTGGAAAACTTCAAGGGCAAGCCTGAAGATATGCCATATGCCGCATATTCCAGTGGAGGGATACCCTCAATCAGTATTGCCGATTTAGCGCGTTTCTCGCTAGATTCAGCGTGTTTTTTTGTTTTGGTAGTGCAAAAAGGAAAAGCGCTAAGTTAACGCGTTTGCGTCTAAACATCTTGGCCCTTTTTAAAGCTATCTTTGTGTATTTTCGACAATTTTTAGTGTCTTTTTTCAGCCACTTTTGGCTATTTTAAAATAAATTAGCTCTTTTGGCAGTCTAGCGCAAAAATATTTTTTGAGTTTGCATCACTTCCTTAAATGTAACCGAAGAAAAGCACACTTATAAAACAAACTATTGAAAAGAGAAGTATGTGAAAATATCCATGATGCCTTATTGCAGAGGTCCTTGGATCTGATAAAGCAAACTCCGTGTTTCTATAGTAATTTTAAGTGAATTTTCAATTAGAATATCCTTACAAAAACTGATTTTCAAAATATTTGTTAGGTAATTGTATAATTGATTTTATTTATTAATTAATTTATCTTTCTTTTTTAAGCTACAAAAATATTTTAAACACAAACTTAGCCCCCCTCTCCTAATATTTACAGACCCATCCAACTACTCCTGCTTATTGAATGAGAATGACACATTCATTGTCCTCTCAATCAAAATTTGTTATGAGTTTCGGTTTTTTGTCTCTGAATTAAATCAGATGTTTTGGTAGTGGCAGTAAGTTAGAGATCTAAAGGAGGTCACAGGTCAAACAACTGTTAAAAAACAACATGGTTAGTTTGGGTCTAGTGTCGTGTGCCAAATTTGAAGGCTAACAAAAAGCCCTCATTAACCACAAGTCACCAACACAAGACGAAAACTGATTGTAGGTTACCGGGGAAAAAGGGGACGACGAAACGTTTATTTAACTTTAAAAGAAAAAAGTTAAGATGACGCAAGTTTCGAACGGCGCAGTAACATCGTCTACGAAGTACAGAATTGAAACAGCAGAGTAAGTTTTTTTTATTTTTTTATTTTTATCCTTTTATATTTGGTTTCTCGTCAACGAATAAGTCATAATGGAATACTTGGCGTGTGACCAAATCAAGATTTAAAATTACCGAAACACTTTATTTTACTTTTTCGTAAGTGGCAGGGTTTATTTGCAACCAACTGCTACAAAATGCTGAAGATGTAGCCTTGCCCTCCTCGTCCATTAAATGTCTATGGATGGAAGATTAACGGGGATAAAAAAAAATATCTTGGTCTTACTTTCTGAAAGTGCCATAAAAAATTATTTGCTTCAAAGTAACCATAAAATGATTTAAGAAAAACAAATTTCTTCTAGAACTGCGTATCACCCCCCCCCCAAATTAGATCTTAATCCAAAAAAATGAGTAGTAGTAGAACCAGGAACATTTCTTAAATTCTTATTATTTTTTATTTATTTAATTGGTAATTTTTAAATCAATAAAGTAAGTTTGGAAATTTAAATTATAATATTGAAGACCCTAAATTTTACGAAGTTGCGAAAAAAAGTAACTGTATTCCATAACCAACCAGCCTTATTGATGTATTTATCCTCGCACGTTTATTGCTTCACGATTGAACATCCGTAATAAAACAATCAATCGTCTTGGAATTTCATTGACACAGTGCTACAGATTTGGTTTCATGATCATAAAGAAACCGTTTTACGGAGGTTAAAGTACGTTTAGCTAAAGTATTAAATAATGAAATACGTGGGATAATGTCATTGTTCAACGTCGGTAGTGATTCATTGTCATGAACTTGTAATAAAGAATGTATTTACACTTAATGGGTGTGGTATAAATTACTTGTATTTACTTTTTGTCCTAGGAAGCTGACTAATTATAAATCTGGAAAACACAAGTTCCCATAAGTGTTTTCTAAATAATTTTTAAGTAGTAAAATAATCATTTTGTGTCTTGTTACTTTTTCACTTGCCTTGTGTACATATTGCTTTTCTCTCTCTCTCTGAGTCCGAGAAGAGAATGTTATTGTCAAGTTTCATGAGTGTATTATTGTTATTTAAAACTTAAACCAACGAATGTCGATGAAGCCGACCCCCTTTAGTAAAAAAAGGGCCTTTACTTAGATTCTGGTTGGATCGACTTAATAAAAGTCGAACTGAGAAGCTTCTCATTCATTCTGCTGCATGCACTTTATGAATAATTTAATCATTAAATTTTAATGGGTGAACAAATGTGCTTTATTTTGTGTTGTTAAAATATTACGAGTCTAGACTGGGAGGAGGCTGAGGCTAATACGTGTCTATTCAGAAATATAGTTATTTTTGCCTGCAAAACACTCGCATCTCATTTTAAAAAAAAGTGATTTTCAATTATTTAAGTTTAGTAGCTTTTTATTTAAATTTTTTAGACTAAAAACTAGTTTGTAATGTTCTGTCAGTGAATTTATCCCCCAGTTTACTCCCGCAGCAAATATTAAATTAAAATTAAAATTATTGAATCCTTCGTACGGTTTTCCAAATTCTTAATACATCTGGAGTTTGGTATAATTTATTTTAATAATTAAAAAAAACAAAAACTTAATTATTGGCAGGTGTCCATGCATTTATTTATCTTTTAAATGAACATTAATTTTCAATAAAATTATACTATGCTCCAGTTGACTAATGAATAAAGTGTCTGGAACACTAAATGAATTTCATTCCAACATTTACTATTTATTCTTTGATCCCCCCAACGAAACAACCATTTGATTTGGTTCATTGAGAACAAGATGGTTTTGTTGAGCCAGATAAATGAAATTTGCATTTTTACTTTTAATTTGTCGTTTCTTGTTTTGATACGTTTTGGGACTCTGAACATACCTTCCCCGCCTTGAAAAGGACATTTTAAAACTTGAAATTTCATTCGAGAAATCGCCACGGGACTTGTCTTGAGCTAAGTCCGTCTGTTGACCACGCCAGTACCCATTATTTTTAAAATTTGTATTCTCATTGATATCGAAAGTTTGAGAAAATTTGACCGTGTCGATTAGAGAGAAATAAATAAGTCTTTCTTCAGCTTCGATAAAATGGAAAATATAGTTATTAATACGTTATAAATTTGTTCATATAGAATAGAATGATCAAAGAATCTAATTAAAACTATTAGTAAAAATAATCGGAAAATGTGATTTTTTTTCTTCTCGTCCTTTAGACGATAATGAGGGAGACTTTTTCGCATACCTAATGTTTGTTTTAGGTACACGATAAAAATGGCACAACTAACATAGTTTATTAAAAATAAATATCAACAGAAAATCATGTATTAACATTGTTCAGACATAATTGAATCAAATTTATACTGTTCATTTATCGATATATTTTCAAACACGGTATTGAGCAATAATACCGTTTATTTAGATATAGCCGCAGTGATGCTAATTTAGCTATTTGGGGCTGTATCTAGCTGCTTTTTAACGCAATAATGACATTAAAATTAAACCTTCAGTCATTGTTTAATAATTTCGATCGTACCTTAAGGTCGTTTTCGAAACAAAAACATAACTTTTAAAACAAGGATTTATCAGAGTTTATATTAAGCATACCTGTCAAGTTTCAATGTTGAAAATGAGTGAGAATCGTGGGGATGGGGCGCTTCTAGAAAGATTTTGAAAATATGTATCCAAGATTTGGCTAAAATTGCATTTCAGGGCATATCAGCTACAGAAATTAAGTGTTGGCAGAAGTCTATTTAAAACATGTTTCAAAAATTTTGTATGTGATCTTTCAAAAAAATAAAAATGTGAGTTCTAAAGTTCTATAAAATAAATTTTTTTATCATAAATCTAAAATGCGTGTGTCTCCTGCAGAATGTGTGAGACTTGGAAGGTATATTTACGGAAATAATTTTCCATAATGATAATGTTCTGTAATCATTTTCATTAGTCCATAGAATCTTATATTGTGGCCAAGTCTACAGATTTTTCCTTCCTTCAGTGTAGTTTCTGCATAAGTTCTTTAGTTTTTGTTGTAGATCAGCATATACTTTCTTTTTTTTTCTTTCTTCTTCGTGGGTGGTTCTCCAGTTGAGTCCCTTGCAATCATTACTGTGTCATTCTATGTCGAAAGATATGGACAATATTTTCCAATAAGTTGTGACTCCTCTGCTTTATTTGATGGACTTCCACTGTTTATGATTGAGATTTAACAGATGTACCTTAGCCTGAATAATGTTTGTTATTCAAGTCTGACAACCAATTTTTGATCATTCTCTCAGCCTTTGTTTCCTGTCTTCAAACATTACTTTCTAAATCTCTGAAATCTTTCTACAATAACAAAATTGCAATCTGTATGCTCAGTTTCCAGAACAAATAGTTGGGCAATCATTTTCAACCCATTATATTGGGTCCATATTTGTAATTAGTCTCCAAAACCAAATACGGCTCCCGAAATGGCCAATAGTAAAACTTAAAAGCATATTTTTTAGAATTTAAGTCAGAAAAACACATGATTTTGGTATACACATACAGTTGAGAAAAATAGGCAATTTGATAAAATGAATTATATTAGGGTTTAAGAAGCATTCCACAGTGAAAACCTGAGAAAAGCCATTAATTATCATCCTCTTCATCAGTAACAATTGGGTAAATATTCTGACAGTGATAGTCTGACCATTACAATGGCTACACATCAGTGAACAATGTAAGCCAACTTTTTGGTAACTTCAAGATTTCAGACAACCTGTATTGCAGTTACAAGCAATCAAATTCAGACCGCTGTCAAGAGCAACCCAATCTAACAAATACTTTACTGAGATTTGATGAAGACTCAACTATCTTTGTAGCAGTTATGGTTGGTTGGTCAAAAGTGACAGGACAGCATCCAAGATAATGCTTCTCAGAAAGTGGCTGTACAAAAGATAGTGCAGAGTAAATTTTGCTGTGATTTGATAGATCTAGTTTAATAAAAGGAAGGATAACTATCCTGTTTTTCTCATGATCTTCTCCCCTCACAGCTGCCGCATAAAACCACTTCAGGATGGGTTGTCTGCAATGCTGTCACAAAGGATTAATTTGGTTAACCAAACATTATTATCAAGAGACTTCGCCAGTTTTAGAATGGTTGTATTAAGTTTGGGTGACTCCAAGGAGCAATAATTACCAATTTTAATCCTGAAGTTTCGTGTTTTTGTAATATTTGACAGGAATATCCCCATATGATCCTGTGAATTCTACATATTTAGTTCTGTTGAACGTTTCAAAACTTCTTGTGTAACTGATCCTGATGGTGTGACAATGCTATACTGCCTATAGTGTGAAATCTGTTGTGACATTGAAATCAGCATTATCTGTGTAAAACCACTTAGTTCATAAGATGGTTCTGATACATCCCAAAAAGAATTGTTTAATATTTGTATTTCTTTATAACTGTCAGAGAATGACAAACTATCGAGTATATCTATAAGCTCACAGGATTCATACTTCCTATGGACATATGTGGCGATGGAGAGTAAATTTGGAGAAATGAATGATCTTGGTTGGCACACAGATGTAATACCATGTGCAATTGCTGTTATTTTCCGATCAGTATTGGATCTGGGGCATCAGCTGATCTTTTGATAGCACCTTGCAATAGACACAGCAATGATTCTGGAACCATTGCATTGCTCTCACTGACATCAGTAATATTTGGGTATTCTGATCAGTTATAAATTTTGGTTCTGATATCATCTCGAATAATAGAAGCAGTCATTTCAATAATGGAGGATTTATCATCATGTGTTTGAATTGATTCTCATTTTTGATGGAAAATTTGTGATTAGTATCATGAAAACTAAATACAAATTCTTTCCCTTGCTTTCCAGTTAAAATAAGATTGTCTCCAAAGTGGTCTTCTGGATCGTTTTAAGATGTTGAATACCATAATCCTCTTCTGAAAAGTGATTTATTGTGATGAATACTGACATAATTCTTCAAGTGCTCTGATTTTGTGTAATCAATTTACCTGGTGTTGTTAAACTTTGTGGAATTCAAACCATTTTCAAGGTTGGAGTCTAGGTAAAACAACTGGGCCCATTTGTGATTTTCCTTTTACTTCCATGCCCCACTTATAATTTCTTTCGTCTGCTTTTTTTTTTTCAATCTTGAATTGATGGGGACAAATCCTCACCACTGGGGATACATATATCAGTTGCAATTCTAGTTTCATCCCATGGGACAAACTCTAGAATATGACAAGCTTATGATCAATGATATAGAAGTTAAAGCTAAAAAACCAGGAATATGGACAAGCAAGGTCAACAATATGTTATGGGACAGGCTGAAGGTTTATGCTTTTACCACCTGAACCATTAATACACACTATTGATGTATGGGATACAGCAAGATTCAGTTATGGTAGCCTGCACCTTGCTCGATTGTTCATCTTTAGTCCTGTGTAATCTGTACACCCTTAAAGCTGACTATAGTATTTGTGCTAAACTTCTTGGACTACCAGTTACGCCAGCCATCTTGGGAGCCATATTGAATTTGTGACCCTATCCTACAAAAATATCATAGCAGGGTGGGTTTTAATCAATTTTCCAATCTCTAAAACATAGAAATAGACAACCAAACCATATTCATATCAGGTTTGGTTACAATTTTATGACTAGCTGAATATTTTATCTAAATACGGCGGCCATCTTGAATGCCATGTTGAATTTCACAGGAAGCTCCATTGGAATTCCAGGAAAGTTTTAGTATAGTGTTCCTGGTGTCATCTTGCAACTATCCTTCAAAAATCAGCTGGTTTAAATTAATTTTAATGTTTGGACATAATGCTCCTGGACTATATAGTCCAAGTCTGGAGTTGACTATGTTTTTTCTACCGTAACAAGAACAATCCTCACCAAATTTAGAGGAGTAACCTTTTCACTGTTTTTCTGTGCCGTCGCATGTATTACCAAACCGATAAAATTAACATTCCCCTACTGTGATTTTAAATCACAGCCAACTGATTGATAGGCAGCTGTCTTACCGACTGAGCTAAGTTGACATGTCTTACATATCTATGAAAAATTATGTTAGAAATATTATTCTAATAAATAAATACATTTATAAAATTAACATTTCCCTACAGTGATTTGTAATCACAACCAAGTGATTGGTAGCTGGCTCTCTTACCAACTGAGCCAGACTGACAAGTCCTGCATATCTACAATTTTATTTAGTTAGGCGAAACAAGTATTTGGACACTTACAAAGTATTCATTTAATATACTTCCGATGCTCCCATTTACACAGGTGATGCATTTTGATATAAAATTACGAATTACTAAGAAAAAATACATATTTCAAAACATACAATGCAGAATAAAATATAAATAAAAGTGACAGTGGAAAAAAGTATTCGGATACATTGATTTCATATTTTAATACTTAGTTGCATAGCCCCTGTTTGCAATTACTGCTAGGAGACATTTTTCGTAACCCTTCACAAGCCGTCACATTTCTTTTGAAATCTTGGCCCACCCTTCCTTGCAAAAGAGCTTCGAATCATTAATGTTTCTGGGGTCCATCTGATGAATTTGAACTTTCAAACATCGCCACAAATTTTCAATTGGATTCAAGTCAGGAGATTGACTAGACCACTGTAGCACCTCTACATTGTTCTGAACAAACCATTTGCAAGTTATTTTAGCTGTATACTTTGGGTCGTTATCTTGTTGAAAGATGCAACCTTCTTCAAGCTCCAGCTGTTGCACCAAAGAGAACACATTAGCTTCCAAAATACTCTGATACATCGCTCCATTCATGGTTCCTTCAATCATGTGAAGTGCCCCTATACCATTGAAAGAGAAACACCTCTGTACTTTACTGTGGGGAGGGTGTTTTTTGGATCATAGGTGCACCCATCTTTTTCTTTTCGTCTGACCAGAGAATGTTCATCCAAAAATAATAGTCACAAGCGAACTTCATCCGAGAATCTCTGTGCCGTCTTTTCAACAAAGGTGTTTTCTGTGGCGTACAGGATTTTAAGCCATTCCTGTGTAGTTCATTACTAATAGTTTTTTTAGTAACCAATGTACCAGCTGCTCTCAAATCATTTTGGATCTCCTTTCGAGTTACCATTGGATTCACTTTGATTGTTTTTAACATTTTTAGAGTTGCTTGAGGAGTGCCAGTTTGAGGGAGGTTTTTGGTAGTGCCAAACTTCTTCCACTTCATAATAATTGATCCAATGTTACTGACAGGGGTATTTAACATCTTTGCAATGGTCCTGTAGCTCAAACCTTCATTATGCGGCTTAATTACAACATATTTTTGTTCGGTTTTAGAGCTCCTTTATCTTAACCATGACTGCCTCATTTCAAGAAGATAAAAGTAGTGAATGATGACTGTGATAAAATCATACCTTTGTTAAGTATTGCTAGAACATTCTAAAAGTTTCTGTAGCATTTAGTACAGAAAGGTCTAGACCTGCATTCCTTCTTAAATAACATTTTTATGATGAATTTTTAATAGTGTCCGTCACTTTTGTTTATATTATTGAAATAAGTAAAGAATTTTGGAAATTTTTTCTTTTTTTTTTTTAAAATTTATTTATGTATTCAAGAAAATAACCTGTAATGTTCTGTTTTTAAAATGGAAAATATTAAAACTAAATATTGGGTTGGCCAACAATTTAATTCTGTTTTTGTTAGACAGCATTAGGATCATTTAGTTTTAACTACTAAATCGTTTTTTATTAGATTGTATCAGCTGTCATATCAGCATGCATTTGTAAAAATATTTTTGTCAAAATTGGCATATTTATTGATTCTAAATTCTAAAAATTTGAAAATGAAAAAAAAGAAGCTTTATTTTTGGTGCATTATGTTTTTTATTTTAAGGAAGGTAAAAATGTAACTCAAACACTAAAAAGCCCCCCAAATTGTGCAGTTTATGGAGAGGGTACTGTGAATGATTGAATGTGTTAAAAGTAGTTTGCAAAGTTTTGTGCTGGAGATTTCTTGCTGAAAAATGCTCCATGGTCCGGTAGACTAGTTTAGATTAATAGCAATCAAATAAAGACAATGTTATACGATGCTGGGGATAGCCAACATACTCAAAATTAACCACTGAAAATCATTTGCACCAGTTTGGTTATATTAGTCGCTTTGATGTGTAGCTTCCAAATGTGTTAAGTGAAAAAAAACCTACTGGACTGTATTTCCATATTCAATACTTAAATGTAACGAAAATGTTCTATTTTTTAAAAACAAATTGTGACGAGCGATGAAAAGTGGATACTTTACAACAATGTGGAATGCAAAAGATCATGGAGGAAGCAAAACTGAACCACCACTAACCATATCAACGGCTGGTTTTCATTCAAAGAAGGTGATGATGTGTATTTGGTGGGATTCGGAGTGAGTCCTCTATGAACTCCTTCCAGATAAGCAAACAATTAATTCAAATAAGTACTTCTCCCAATGAAGGCAGCAATTGATGGATGTAAAGCATCCAGAATTAGTTAAGAGAAATGGCATAATAGAATAACAGTAGACCATATGTTTCTTTGGTGACCAGCAGTGGCGTATGTAGGGTGTGGCAGTCATGGCACATGCCCTGGGTGCCACTGAGCAGTTTCTATTAAAGTCAGACAAGCCATTCTTGGATAGTGAAAAATGAAGATAGCCAGATTGTTAAACCACATATAAATTAATCTTTATTATTATTGGATGAAGTATTGTAACACCACTTTTTATTAGTTTTTATTTGTTGCCATAGAAATAGTGGCCCAAATTAATAAGTTGTATAAAAACAACTACAATTAGGATGAAGGTAAAAACTATTCAAATTTAATAAAAGTGGTGTGTCACAACTCACATATAAATTATTAGTTAAAAATATATTGCTAGGAGCTACATGACCAAATATCTCACAGTACCACTGCTCAGTGCCAACTGGCAATGAGACCATTCTCCTGTGCAAACTAAGTAGGAAGTCTAAAATCTTGTGCAAAAATCTATGAAATTTAATGTTCTTATTAAAAGTGTGGAAAGTCATCATGGATCCACGTTATATCTTTCACTGTGTATTTAAAATGAATTCATCCACATGATGGCATCCACTGATCGCCAGAGTTTACTGAGAAGCATTTGTAAAGCAAAATACTATGGTCTCCTGTTCAACTTGACTCCTGATCGGGCACAGAGTCAAAAGTAGTAAGGTATGTGAAAGTTGATTTTGTGAGGAAAACTGTTCGTTGGTTTTATCCAGATAAGCCTGCAGAATGTTGAAGACCTCTTAAAACAGCTAGAGAAGGACGAAATGGAGCTACAAGATGGTCGGTCACAGTGCTATGAGAATGCTGCTGTGATGACTGGATACAGAAGTGGTGTTCATCAAAGATTAAGTGAGAAAAACAACCTGGTAAGTCTTTGTGAATTGCGACAATGTTAAGTTGCTGTCTGAAACCAGGTTGAGTGCAGGCCAGAGGCAGTGAGATATTTCAAGTTCACCAGGACATGATAGACCATGAAAACTAAACCAGTGAAACAAGAAGTGAGGCAGCCATATAACTGCATGTTCAGTTACTATTTTCTGACTTAGCTCGGACTTTGGAACAAAGATCTCCTTTGCATTGACCGTATTCAAAAGTGACAGCAGAATCCAAGCATGAACTGTCCTTAATTTGAAAGCCTTCCTCCAAAATCATTTTGATGCCCAAAGAGAAGTATTTGTCAGTCGCTTGTCAAGAATGGTATATTGAAGTTGAAAGATATCAGAGATGAAAGAAACGAATGGCTGAGTTAACAGATGCTGGGTAGCAGGCAATGAGGCAACAGAAAGAGTCATTAACACTCGACTGTCACAGTAACAACCTGAAGTTTGAAAATTTGGGCAAATTATACAGCTCTGATGTTGGACAGCAGCTACCATGAAGAAATTCTAGATTGAAGAAAGTTGCTATCAAGACCTGAAGAGCTTCTCAAATTTACGGAGATGAGAGCGTCTTCCTTAATCTTTGCAATGCTATTCTGATAATTCAGTTTCCATCGCCATTTTACATTGCTATTCTGATAATTCAGTTTCCATCGCCATTTTACATTGCTATTCTGATAATCACAGTTTCCATCGCCATTTTACATTGCTATTCTGATAATCACAGTTTCCATCGCCATTTTACATTGCTATTCTGATAATCACAGTTTCCATCGCCATTTTACATTGCTATTCTGATAATCACAGTTTTCATCGCCATTTTACATTGCTATTCTGATAATCACAGTTTTCATCGCCATTTTACATTGCTATTCTGATAATCAGTTTTCATCGCCATTTTACATTGCTATTCTGATAATCACAGTTTTCATCGCCATTTTTTGCGAGGAATCATTTAGCAAGTTAAAGCTAATACTTTTGAATCTAAGATCCTCCATGGATCAAGGCAGACTCTGTGATTTTGCTCTGTTGAGTGTAGAAAGTGAAGGAACTGAAAAACCTGACTTTGAGCACATCATAGACTGATTCGCATCAGCGAAAGCAAAGAAGGTGTTGTAATTTTCATGTTGGGCCATAATTTGTTGATTAAAAGATTAATGGGCTTGGCTTGTATTTTTGAGCTGATATTATGGTAAGTTATCTAAAAGATGGGTGTCAAATGTTTGAACAGGGATGCCATTTCAGTGCTTGCTATAAGTGCTATTTCCTGTAGATACATCACTGGTGACCTGACAAAAATTCTTATAGCTTAGCTAAGAAGTGTTTACTCATTCTAGATACTGTACCATTGAATTACTGTTTATTCCAGTTTTTATAGAATTCTCTTAATAAAAAAGAATTTAAATTCCCTGAATGACTGTAAAAGGCACCTGGAGCAGATCTTTGCAGAGAAAGATAAAAACATCTGGGGGGATAGCAGTAAGAAGTTCCCTGAAAAATGGCAGAAAATAGTGGAACAAAATGGTAAATATATTTTTCAGTAAAGTTGATGTTGAAAATAAAAAAAAATTGTCTTTTATTTTTACTTCATAGACCAAATGAATTATTTTTATTAACCCAATACAAACAAAGGAATTTTTTTCTGTAATCATTAAGTGAAAGTTCATGGGCAAACTAATCTAAAGTTGTTTATTTTCTTCTTTTTGTTAAATCTTTTATTCTCTTTTACAGATCCTCACACAGTGATGACTCTAATAGTGAGTACACCTTTTTCTCTACATTCTAGAATTTATTTGCCCCCAAGTCACTTTTCCCATTGGCCTTTTGCCATGTAAAAAGTTTGTAGCAGTAAATAAGTTTTACAGAACTAGTGTGTGGGTATATATATATAATAT
>VCCN01007088.1:3604707-3620508 GCA_006491835.1 Architeuthis dux | reverse complement strand
TCGATCAATTCAATGGTATTTCACTCACGCACCAATTCCGATGCAACTCAAACGACCGTTCTTTTACGAAATCTTCGCACAACTCATTGGCAACAAAATTTCTAACCAACATCACCTTTACTTTCACAATCTATCAACAACATTCAACTGCTACATATGATTCTTTGAACATCGAACTATATAACAACAGAGACATCTAGCAACTTGAAACTAATTGGTTATTCAACAAATTGTCACATTGTCATTCATTTTATTACCTTTATCCAATATTTCGATATCCTATATCGACCCAGACGGGGATATTCTGTAACAGTACATATCACTTTAATAGTGAACCCAAATAAGATAATCTCCGGTTCTTAAGTAAAAACAATAAAACATATTTAAGCTGGACACCAAGTTCAGAATTCTTAAACACTCAAGTACATTCAGATAAGTACTTACATTTGCACCAAAATAGTGTAATACGATACTCAGCGGAGAGGTCTGGCCGAATACAGTATATTTTCGATTCTAATTAACTTTTGAAGGTGTGACACCAGAACATGCTGAAAACTACGATTTCGGCGACTTACGCTTCTCACACACACCCTTTCCTATAAATACAGACACGACACCACAATCTTTGTTCAGTCCTTTTCTGCTTTCCTACAGAATGCAGTGCAGGCTGTTCCAACACATACCACCATTTCGATTCGTACGACGCATACACATTCATGAATACATACTAATTAACACAAAAGTTATTTCTGCATACACATATGAACATACACAATCTCGTATGAAATCAATATGCACTTGTATCAACTTTACATCTACTACGATCATTAATAACTTTATTCATAACTACGTAGAATACTGAACTGTAAAATCATATTTCTTCTCTATTAATGAGAACCTTAACTGCATTGAGCTAGTAATCATATAAACACATTATTGTTACGTTATATTCTTGTTTTGCATCGTTATTGTGCACGCAAATTGCATGTACACATTATCTCTTTCATTCAAATATCGCATGCAACCTTGTTTATTCTTTTATGCACTTGCATTATAAGCTTTTTTGCCGACAGCTCGAAGAGAAAGAAGAGAAGAACGAATCTTCTTCGCATACACGTAAGGTATTACCCTTTCTACCTTTCTTATAACCAGCAGCAGCGCAAGTCAGCAATGATATTCCACTTAGCGCTATTAACATTACAGTAATGCTACTACTGCTGCTATCAGCCATAACTCTTACTACTATCATTGTTTATATCGTTAATTTTCTGTTCCAAACTAAATAACTAGTTTCATATTAATTGTTAACGAGGTAGAGTTAAGTTTTAAGGTAATCAATGCAGTCAGATAGATTAGACCTAATTAATGCAACCCACTTCGTTACATATGCACAATCTGTTAATCACCATAAACATTCTGTACCATTATGTCATTGATTCTATATTAAATCATTTTGTTTGGTTTTAGTATATTTATTATTATTTTCTTGTTGTATCCCATTGTATGCTTTCAATCCATTCGTAATTTATTTCACCAAGTCAAAGTGATCTAGGATTTCCGATGACATCAAACGAAAGATCGCCTTTCTATTTAGATTTTTAACTGAATTAAACGATAACATGAATAGTTTTACTTTTCAAACAAAATAATTCCTTTTAAGAGGTCTTCGCTGTCCCATTTCCACCGAGTACATTAGGTGTGTTGTGGGTTGTGGTGGATTGTATACAATCTGAATGAGACACTTAATGCTTAACATTTCTTCACTGAATCATCAGTGTACCCCTATAGGTAAGTCATCAGACTGTTAAGGTCCACACCGAACGTTCAAACCGCGACAGTTTCCTTCAGCATGACAGAAAACAAATAAATAAAAACGCATCGGTAGTAAAGGATTATTAATACCACACCCACACACATATATATGTGCAGACAGGCATTTATGCAGACAATACTTACTTTATGTAAGAATGAAGAAATCCATCGACATTTACGCCTTCATAGTAAAATAGATCAAAGCACTTGCTCAATTTAACGAAAGGTCCCGAGTAACGAGCTTCATTTTTGATTTAGAGTTAGTATGTTAGTGCTATGTATGTATGTATGTATGTATGTATGTATGTATGTATATATGTCATATAAGTCTTTTTTACAACTTCTGTTATGTAAGCAAGTAACTGATTACGTCACTTTTATTCGAAATTAACACGCGGATATTTATTTTAGGATTTATAAACATCTTAACATTTCTCTTAATCTTTTTGTCAAGGGAAAGCTGTTTAAGTAGCGAATAAAAATAACATACTCTTGGCTGAAGCTGATCGTTCACACATTAGTTCATCGCTTGCATCCGAACAGTCTATGAAGCGATCACATCTGCTATTCGCAGAAATGCATGTTCCATCTGAACAAGTGAATTCGTTAGGAGAACAGGTATGGAGAAGTCCTAAAAATAGAAGAAAGAAAAAACACAGTAAGAATCATTTCTAAATAATTCTAATGCTAGACCCCCCCCCCTCTTAAAGGGTATTGAGGACAGATGAACGCAAAACTAATGTGTGCAAAAGAAGAAAAGAACGAAGAACCTAATAACGGAAAGATATATTGAACAACATACCACTAGCAAAGCAAATTTAACGGTGGAAGACCAATATATTAGACCATCGATCTTACCTTTTATAACTATTGAGGAAACCTCAATTTTATTTCGTGTACCGAGAAACCCACAACCTATGGTAAAAAATTCAAATATTCTGCCGGCTTTCTTGAAAATGCTTGAATTTATTCCAGATTTGTGCATGATGTAATATAAAATATTTTTTATTACAATTGTTACTTTTATGTATTTCATGCGGATCTATAGGTTGAGAACCGCTGTATTGAACTATCTATTTCTGAATGAGGTTCATAACTGAACAAAAAAAAGGTTCATACAAAGAAGCGATAATATATTTTCTCCAAAATGTCAAACATGTATGGCTCTTCTCGTACAGAATTCGTAAAATAAAACATCTGAAACAGCCACAAAGTGCCAAACCAAATCTCTTCTGGTAGAGTTATCATTTAGACAGAAGCCTTTCGGTCGATATTCAATTTTACATGAATATGTCTCTGGATTAGTGAAGTTACACAATTGTCTCACTATAGGTGTTGCTATAAGGGTGTGGTTAATACTGCACTCGACTACAACTCGTTTCAAGTTCATGTTAAGTTTGGAATTTTATTACGGCAGATAACCCAGACACCACAGCAAGATCAGTGCTGAACTATATTCATGTTAAAGGAATTGCCTTCATGTACAGTCATTAGAGTACTTGACCTCAACACCATTGGTCAACTTTCAAAAACCGGATAAATTACACATGTTTTGGCCTGGTGGTTTTCCTTTCTTTTTACAATCTATCTGTAATCTGTTGTAATCTGAAATTAAAGTGAAATAAAGCCATTGTTTATGGGAAAATATCTTGTTCATTTTTACAAGAATTTATTTCACTTAATTTATCAAAATGGGCCGTATTTTTTTTCCGGACAAACTAAATATTAATCAAAGCCCCTCGGACTCGAATTCAAGTATTGGAAGGTTACATTTCAAAGTTTTATCGACGAATGCGGAGAAAATGCGCCGAACAAACTGCGTTGTTTGAAAAAATGTGTCCGCTTCTGTATATAACTGATTGTACAACATACGGACGCTGCCTTCAATGTTTTAGACAGATTGTTTATCAAGAAAAGAAAAACGTAATGTTTGCGCGCCACCTGCTAGCAACAAGATGAACACTAATGTTTGAAACTATCGATGAATTCCTTCAAGAATTACACAAGCTGAGTAAAAACTGTCAGCTTGTGAATGTGACCGCCAAGATCTTGTCCGGGATGCATTTATAAACGGACTCCAATCGAATACCACACAGCAGCGATTGCTTGAAAGCCAAGAAGTAACACTCGACCAAGCCAATTCGAAACAATACACTCGTGCGGACTCTCAGGTAGTTGCTGCTTTACCTACGTAGAAGTTGCCCATCGCAGCATTGGAAATTACGGGCGATAGCGCCACTCCTTTGGAAACAGATTCTTCACCAGTCACTGCTGCTACAACTAAGAAGAAGAATCAGAAAGTCGCAGCTGCTGTTAAAACGAGGTGAGCCATGTGCAGTTTCGGCTGCTGCCCCACACTGTTTGTTAGCTTCTACCACGGCCATACAGCCACATCATTAATTGATTCGGCTAGCTCTGACAGCTGTACAGACTACAAGCTGGCTCAGAGACTCAAAAATGACGCCTAGTGTACGAAACATCATATTGGCCATGACATCCAAATGTGCTCCAGTCAAAGGTGTATGTCATGCTGACATTGTAATAAATGACAGACAGTATCAGAACACTCGTTTGGCGGTAATTGAAAATCTCTCTGGAGATATTATTCTTGGTCCTGATTTTCAGAAACAGCATACTGCCGTTACCATTTTATATGCCTGATCTTAGAACTAAAAGAACGGCAAGTTTGGATGACTATTTGCATTTGTCATTGTGAAGGATGAGCTTGACCGATATAAAAAACGTATGTGTGTGGACTAATCTAACACTGTAAATTTATATATGGAACTGGATGCATATCCATTACCGAAGATTGAAACCCTTGTAAATAATCTGGCAAGCTATCATGTTTTCTCAACATTTGATGCCTAAAGAGTGCTTATCATTAAGAGTCATAGTGCCATGGTGTCAAACCATTTGCTACTTTTAAGGCTAATTGGACGTCTATAAAAATTTACAAAAAAGCCATTTGGTATCATTAATGGTGCGGCACCTTTTCAGCGTGCTATCGAAAAATCTGTTCCCTTACCTAGATAACATTACTATCGCAGGAAGAGACAAAGCGGAACATGACAAATGTGTAAAAACATTCCTTGAAGCTGCTTAACGTCGGCATCTCACTTTGAATGAGTCAAAATCTATATATTCAGTCGACAAAATATCGGTGCTTGGCTATGAGATTTGTGACGGATTGATTTAGCCAGACAAATCTAGGTTATCTTGAGATACCTACAAATATGGCAGCTCTGAAGCGAGTTTTGGGCATGTTTGCATATTATGCAAAATGGATTCCTCTTTTCGCGGAGCGTGCCCAGCCTCTAATCAAAGCAAAACGTTTCCCACTAAATACCGAAGCATCTGATGTTGATGTGTCAGCTACATTGAACCAGTCTGGGCGACCTGTCACCTTCATGTGGCGAACTTGAAATCACCATGAAGTTCATTATGCAGCTATCGAAAAAGAAGCAACTGCTGTGATTGAGGCTATGAGAAAATGGTCTCATTTCCTGACTTCACCATTGGGTCAGAATCACACTGGCAGTTGGTACTATCACATGTTCTGCACTACATCAAATCTATGCTATCTATAAGTGCAATAAACACAACTCCTCACGAGAGATTCTTTTCATTTTCCCGACGATCATCAAGGGGAGTGTCCCTCCCATACGCAAATCATCGGTGTCTCTGTGTGACCTGGTCCATGTCCATCATAAATGCCACTGATTGAAGTGAATGTAGAAGAAACATCAACTGAGGAAATGCCTTTGCGAGAATCTACATTTCCAGCAACTGAAATTAATTCCACCGATCGACAGAACATCTGTAACGCATCGCTTCCCTCCCCCGCAAAACCAAGTATTGAACTTAAACAACCTTCTAACGGTTCAGTCTTGACTTCAGTCCACCTCGTCGTTCTCAGCGGGATAGTTGGGTCCCTCAGCGCCATGGGTGGTGAAATTAGGTGGTGAATGTTATGTATTTTACCACTCGACACTCTAAAAGTCATCTAGAGTAATCTCCCCTTAGCTCCCATAATGCAGCATTCCCAAAATGGCGGCTGTAAGTGACTTTCCTTTATCTGTCGTAATCTATCTTTAATCTGTTGTAATCTGATGTCAAATTAAAGTGAAATAAAGAAGTTTGTGGAAAATTTTTACAAGAATGGACATAAAATGATCGAGAAAAACTTGGAATGTAATCAAATACAAAATGGTCTACACCTTGTTTTGTTTTATATCCACTGTCACTTCATAGCATCATGAATACAGCAACAGAGGGTTTCATTCTAGAAAAAGGCAACGTATTTTATTTGTCCAGAAGAATAGATGGTTGGCTGCAAGTCCACTGCATAAGGAAAGCATTATACTCCATCAAATTGATTCACTACATACCATAGTATTCGATAAAATACTTAAATATATTCTCCAGAAATTTCTCCATCAAGCTGCTGAGTTTGAACCTCAAACCTTCTGACTTTCAATCTAATGCTCTATCACTAACCGATTATCCTGAAACTATTGTATATCTTTAAAGCATCGCAATCTACAAATGGTCAAGAGTGTACGTAATGCATTTGTGTGTAGCAGTAATTACACACACGTTACAAATTTAGCACATCTGAAAGACATTTTTTTCGATATTAACTTTATGTAACATACGTTTTCTTCCGCTATGTTTCAGGCAACTTCATAATTCTATTCTCGCAGAATTTGTTATCTCTCTCAGCAAAGATCTGTTCTAGGTACCTTTTGCAGTCTTTGCAGGGAATTTAATTGTTCATTCATTAAGAAAATTCTGTAAAGACCAGAATAAATGATAATCTATACGTGAATTATTTGGTGAATACAGCGGATGAGTGAATACAGCGGATGAGTGAATACAGCGGATGAGTGAAAACTTCCCAGCAAAGTTGTAATAATTTTTGCCAAGTCACCAAACTAACATGCGTTCTAGCGTTATCCTGATTGAATATTATGCATTTTCTAATTCTGGACGCTTCAGTTGGTCTAATTTGGTGCAGTACTTGTACGAATAAATTGTTTGGTTCTCCGGAAGGAGCTCGTAGTAGAGGACTGCGTTCCAATCCTACCATATACACACCATCACCTTCTTTGGATGAAGACCAGCCCTTGACATAGTGGTGATTCGCTTCACCCACTATCTCGTGCATTTTGCTTAGTTGTAAAGTAACCGCTTTTCATCGTCCGCCATGATTCGTTTCAAACACAGAATATTTTCGTTTCGTTTAAGCAGCAAATTGTACACAGAAATACGGTGTAGCAGTTTTTTCTCTCTCCACTTATGTTGAAGCCAAACATCAAAGTGACAAACATAACCAAGGTTGGTGCAAATGATTTTCAACGATTGATTTGGGTATTTTGAGCATGATGGCTCATCTCCGGCGTAGTATAATGCTGATTATTCTCAAGTAATGTCTTCATTAGATCGCTATCACCCTAACCCTGATTTACTGTGGATCATCATTCAGCAATAAATTTCTAGCAAAGCACATTTCATCATTTATAGTACCTTCTCAATTCTTTTTGCATTTCATTCGCATTTTTATCTTTCTTAAAATAAAAAGCACAACATGCCGAAAATGTTGTTTATTTTCTTCCGTCTTCAATGTTAGAATCAATAAACAAAAAGACGCCAATTTTGACAAAATTATTTTTTTAAATGTACACCGATATAACAACTGTCACAATATAATCAAAAGCGATTTATTTTTAATGAAGTTAGTTAAAACTAAACGCTTATAATTCCATCTAACGACAAAAACCGAACGAACTTTTAGTATACTCTATATTTCCGAACCACGGATCATAGAGAGATGGAATATATAGCGAACCCACATAGGAATGGTACTGGTCTAATGTCATTTATTTCATGAATATCGCTAATTTTACAAGTATATGGCTAACTGTCCAGGAAATTAATTTTAAACGAAATTATGGTACCTAGATCCATCCATATGGGCTCAGGGTTAACATGCAATAGTCAATCGTTTATAACAAAAAATACCGCTAGTTTTTGCATTCACTGCCGGGTAATGGAAGGGTTGTTTCGATACACTGCTGATAACAAATGTCACCAACTCAACAATGAGAGTAAATCCTATAAAACACCTGTTTATTGATATTTTTAACACCCTGCATATTTGACATAAATAACTGAAGATATGTTGATAATATGTGAACATGTGTCATCGTTGGAGTGCCTGAGATGGAAAATAAAGTGAACGATGGTGTTTTTTTCACTTATCTGTAAACCCATTTATTTATCACCTGGGGGTGTTGCTATCTTAGTTGCCGCTGTTATTGTTGTTGTCGTTGTTGTTGTTGTTTTTGTTGTTTTTGCTGCTCTTGAGGACATTGTGTTCTCATCACATCCAATCTCATCGCTGCCGTCATGACAATCTTTCTCATGGTCACAGTGCCAGCCTCGTGGAATACAAGAACCGTTGGAACAATGGAACTGGTCAATGTAGCATCGAGCTGAAAGAGAAGAGATGAGAGAAAGTAATGATTTACTAATACAAATTTGAACAATACAAACATTTTTGGACCAAGAAAATGAATTGATTTTTAAAAGAATTTGACTTTAATTTTTATTTGTTATTTTACATTCGTTGTTGGCAACGCCACAGAAAGAGTAAACATGTTAATAATGGAATAAAATATTTTTTCCCGCAATGTCTAATATTTGAATCAATCTTCAATCTTCAAAAGATCGTCCATTACTTACTGATATTATATGAAGGTTGAGGATTTTCGGAAGGGCAGGACAATTCGTCGCTACCATCTGTACAGTCCTGGTACTTGTCACATCTCCAGCTGTATGGGATACATATGTTGTTGTGGCAGCGGAAAAGTTCCGGTCCACAAGTCGCTAAAGAAGAAACATGGAAATTTACGCTTTAATTACAACATACCCGGTTTGTTTCATATCTGCTCATCGATTTCAAATAAATATTGTAAAGTGGAATCTGTAGTGTGAAACCACAAAAATCAGTGTCAAGGCTGTCTTGTCAAGGCTGTGACAATGCATTTAATCGCTATTTGCCAGGGAAAGTGGATTTCCCATGGACTCATTTTGTTTTCAAAGTCCATTACAACAATTCGGTTTTTCTATGGCGTTAATGAACTCATATTTTAAAATAAAGTAAAAGCGACTGAGCTTCAGTTAATATGTTATTTATTCATTCATGAGCATTCATATATTTCGGTTTACAAACTCACAGTAAATGAGACTAGTGAACGATAGGACAACTGACTGAAAGTAGAATAGAAAAACAATTATATTATTGAAACTTTCCACAAATTACGGCGCTATGGAAAATATATAACACTACTGAGTTTTAGAATGAATTACAAATGAAAAAAAGAGAAGGATTTGAAGTCCCCACATTCATTGTCTGTTTATATTTTCACTTTTGTTTCTTCATATTTTTTTCTCCAACTATGACAATGTAGACGACAGCAAAACAAAGGAAGGTAAGTAAAAGTCAGTACATATCTCATTAACATTGTCAGGCTTTCCATCGGTTGTGATTGGAAATATATATAAGGGGCGTCATCAGAAGAGGTTTGAACATTGCAGAAAAGTACGGCCTTCCATGTTGGTATAGACGAATGAAATGAGAAATGGTTGTTGGTTTTTGTTTCTGGTGAGAGAGGGAGGAGGGGGGCAGGTGACCTAGTTATTGGCCGAAGGCTCACCGGCTCGAGAAAATTTTACTTTGACCTTTCGGCCAATAACTAGATGGCGGCCAATAACTCTGATGACGCTGCTTGCAACGGCGAAATGCATAAAGGCTTATCTTCATGATAATAAAGATGTTTGAGACGTAACACGTTACGTCACAAATTACCTCTACCATATATATATATATATATATATAGATAAATATAAATAAAGCTTGCCTATCAAAGACGGCTTACCTTGCTGGTCAGTGCTAGTGCCAGTGATGACACAGTGCTGTTCGTCACTTCCATCAATGCAGTCGGTGTAGCGGTCACAGCGCCAACTGTGAGGAATGCAAACGCCATTGCTACATCGAAATTGAGGACCATAACAATATTCTGGAAAGACACAAATTCCAATGCAAATTACAAGTAGTATTTTCCAGGGACTGCCCTAGTGTCCCTGGCGCCCAGGGCAAGATGAACTTAGGCGCCCTTTAAAATATGGTATTATCTTATTTGCCTAACAAATCGATGAATGTTTTCATTCTGACTGTTAAAAACCGTCTTCAGTTGTAGGTCTGTCTGTCTGTCTGGCTGGCTATCTATGTATGTGTCGCGCGTACAAGCCGCACCAATGGAGCTAGAGGGCTGAAAGTTTAAACATTCAACCCTTATGTCTAGAAAAACCAATTGTTTTGTTTTTTGGAACCCCCCGGCTTTTAGTGGTGATGAGATAGGGGTCAATTTACAATGTAAGTTTATGTTAAATTGTTCGTGTCCTGAAGCATTCACGCTTGTTTTTTTTTGAAATTCGGACTTTTGATCATCGCCCAACAAAACGTGTGAGAAATAACTCATTCGGTGATCATCCGCTTTTCCAAGAAATCGCAATGCAAAGAAACGTTCCAATGAAACGATGAACAAAATATTAGATTTCGTATTGATTTGAAAATAATGAAATTATAACCGATTTTTAGAACAAGAGAATTCCATTTCAATCAGTAAAGTTTCGTATTATCGTGTCTTGCTCGCCATGGCATAATATGTTAAACGTATTTAGTGTGATTCTGCGAGCGGAGATCTTCGTATTGGGTGTGTCATTCAGTTCATTCAGTGCATTTGCGATAAAAGTAATCTTTACCTAAAATATTTCGGAAAGAAATGAATTCTTTCTTTGATTTCAAATTATAAGCAAAAGTCTAAATCTTACCATTTTGGCAGAAACTTTCATCCAGTCCGTCCCGACAGTCATCGTAACCATCACACTTCCAGCTGAAAGGAATGCAAGAGCCATTCGAACACCGAAATTGTTGAGCTGAACATGTAGCTGCAGGAAGTTCAAACAAAAGAAGGACAATAATGGTCCTGTTATAGAATTAATTTCGTATAAGGATGTATTTATTATTCGAATACTGACCATAATTTGAACTTGACCACCGCCTGCAATCAGCAGAGGTGTATTTACTGGCGATGTCTTAAGGCATACCTCAAGATAGAAACTTTACTAATGAGTCAGCAGTAATGAAGTTTTTATGCTGTACAAGCCCGAAGTCAAACTTGTGAGAAGACACAAAAGAAGCAATTTTACAAATATAGCCAAAGGTGTAACAATGATGTCTATGGTCTTACTAATTTCTGACTACTATCAATTTGAGTATTTCAGGTAGTGCCTACAAGGGTATATCAGTAGCAAGCAGGAGATATCAGTATTCAAGACCAAGTAAAGGAGAAACCTTTGATTCCGAAAATAAAATAAGAAAATTTAACATTTTTCAAAGAAGAAATGAATAATGCAAACAGTGGATAACAGTTTTGAACTTACTGAACCATTAAAAGAGCGGTTGAGTCATTATTACTCGAATATTCAGTTTGGTTAGATAATAGGACAAATAAATAAGCCATAATGCTACAGAACTAATGGTCATGTATAGCTTATCACATTTTAATAACAATTATCGTTGGTGATAATATTCTTACATTGAACATTGATGGGTTTGGCCTTTTTGAATCAAGTGAACTCATTTTTAAACTGGAGTCAGTGTTTAGATTCATTCCTGTCCACTTTAACTTTGGGATTAAAGCAAAACTGAAAATAATTCTCTTGTTATTGTATTAATTTCGTATAAGGATGTTATACTTCCATTATTCAAATTCAGACCTTGAACTCGAAACTGGGTGCTACATTTACCATTTAATTCAAGTGCAGGAGATGGATTCATGTGTTTTAGCATTTTAGCAACTGTGTTTACGTGTATCTCATTTTCAATCAGTTTACATGAATCGCCTAGTCGTAGAAAGGATTGAAATTATTTGCACACGAAACACGACTCAATCCATTCATTTAAACGTCGATTGACAAGACACAAATATTTACTTGGCGCGGTTGTAAGTTCGGGTATCTCCTCCACTTGACACTGATTCTCGTCACTCTTATCATCGCAGTCGACAACATTGTTGCATCTTTTCTTCCATGGGATGCAATGGCCAGACAAGCACTGAAACTCATCCTCAGCGCACACCATCTTTTCTAAAAATATAAACATAACGATATGTATTGTAATTTAATAGTTTCTGCAATCAATAAAAGAGAAACTGAACATTTCCGTTGTTTAAAATTACATTTAACAAAACCAGAGTAATACACACACACACACACACACACACACACATACATACTTAAGAGATACAATGCCGTCTAGTTAAGATTAAATTACTATCAACGACTGGTGAAACGATGACAAATACTTGCAGACAGATAAAAATAATTAGGAATGATAATACGCAGATAGATATTTATATCGTTTAGATATTGCAGCTTTTACAGTTACATGGATGTACTAAGTGATATACTGCAACGCCAGTCTCTTAACAAACTAGTCGGTTGCTGTAAAAGTTGGAATTAAAAAACTACTGGGTTTTAGCTGAACTTGACTACTACTTGTGGCGTCACCGTTACAGCAGTTACAACATAACTACATAGATATACACATACAGTTGACCACTTGACTGTCATTGATTTTAGAAGTACACCAAATTATCCACTATTTGGGAAGATTGTATTGCGCCAATCTATGTGTGTGATTAAGGATTGCCTGTGATTGAAATTACTCTAACTAGTTTACCGGTCGCTGAACCGCTTGAAACACTGTCAGTTTCTGCCAGTAAGTTGGCTCAAACCCTCTCATGTGTATGCATTCATCTATTAGTCAGCACACCAGGCATTCTGGTGTCGACTTTGAAGTTGTTTGGATCAGCGGTTCTTGAGAAGTCTAATGCACCGACAGCAGGCCTTTGTACGAAGTTTATATTCGCCAGATATATTAGTAAGTACAATGCAGTGTCGAGTTTGAAGTTGTCTGGATCAGCGGTTCTCGAGAAATCTAACTACAATTGAAGAAATCTGTGGGTATGTCACGCACACACACACACATATTTGTATGTGTGTGTGTGATGTGCATTGTGATTACTCGACAACTGCCCATTGTACGAAGTTGACATAATCTCCACACCATAAAGTGCAGCCTCTTCCAAACATTCACATTTGGAACGGGCACAGTCCTAGACTAACTACAATTAAAGAGAGAGAGAGAGAGAGAGAGAGAGAGAGAGAGAGAGAGAGCGACACACACACACAGAGACACATACACACACATTTATATATGAAATCAAGGGATGGATACATTTTATATCCGAAAGATTATGATAATTATAAAGACAATAATTAATTAATAATTAATTGGGAACAACGATGCAGGGCTGATATGGGTTCCCAATTACTTATTAATTAATTAATAATTGTCTTTATAATATATATGTTTGTTGTATGGATGTGAGGGAATCCGACAGGATGATATATATATATATATATATATATGTGTGTGTCTCTTACATGGGTACAAAACTAATGTATATTTATCAAAATAACCTCCTTCCTTGTCAATGCACTTAATTCAGCGGTGAATATTAATCACATAGCTCGAATATTATACAGTGAAAATCTCATATCAAAATTCAATTTCTGTAAAATGTTTTATTTAATAGAATTAAATTGTTAACTGAAAAGAAACAATTCTTTTCTATCTTTCTAGAATCTTGTTCAGAATCAATCAAGGAAATTGAAAAGGCGAACTCACGTTGCTATATAGAAGAGTTGCTAAATTAGTAAGTTAATTTGGATCCCCCCAGCCCCACATCCTTAATGGCCCCTGCAATCTTAGGCAATAAAAACAGATATTGTGCTTGTTCAAATACTTATGAACAGTGCCATATAGAAAGTACTGTTCATAAGTATTTGAACAAACTGTTTGTATTTATTTGCATTGATACGTTTACAAAAATACCACATATATGTCTGTGGTATTTTTGTAAACACAAGATAAAAATTCCTAACTTTAACTTAGCTAGTAGCATTCACTAACCCAACCATAATTGTTCCTTTCACCACAATACTGCATGTATTCCGAACGTCTCTTTCACTTCACAATCACTAAAAAACATTATGGAAATTGTAACTAATCCCATATACAAGCAAAATATTTAGCCAGTTTCGCACGTTTAACTTTTCTGCCATAATAGATTATTTGTGTGTGTGGGTGTGTGTGGGGGGGTAGTCTCGTACTAATATTTAAAAAAAAATAAAATTCATGTCATTGACGATCTTTTTAAAATGTATATATATCATTTTCTTACTCACTTCCTATGAAATTGTAAAACCACAAAACATGACTGAATTTGGTTCTTCTTCAGTATTGTTCCTGTTTGTTCAAATACTTATGACAAGTAATGTATACCTTTCTCTGGTGCATACAAATCTGGAAGAAAGCACTGGATCGACCACAGAGAGGAGAGGGGGGGGAGCTTTGAAGAAGAAAATAAAGAAATGAAAATCGGATTCAGTTGGCAATGGACGTTTATTTGACAATTTCAGAGATCAGGCAGTACATTAGATAAATCGTGTATTGTATTGAATGATAATCACAAAGGTACTAATATTAACGAGTTGTGGATGTTTTACCATGAGAAGACTTTCAAAAATATATATAGCACTTATGATTATTACATATCTGCATTGTTAATGACTAATATTGATTATAAAAATACAATATGACAAAGAAAAAAGAAAGAAAAAAGAAAAAGAAAGGAAAAAAAGTGTGTGGTTGGAGGGACGGAAAGAGGAGAATTAAATAAGGGAGAGAAATGATGAATCAATTGCAAATAAATGTGAGACACAAGAGAAAAAATGATTAAGAAAACGTTTAAGAAAGAATATGAAAGGAATGAAGAAAGGAATATAGCAGGAAGAAAGGAATATAGAAGGAAGAAATGAATACAAATGAAGAAAGGAATATAGAAGGAAGAAAACAGGCGAGATAGAGAGAGAGGGGGAGAAAGAGGAAGGGCGATTTGCAGAGTAATGCATCTCTCAAATTCTTATCATCCCATAAAAGGCGACAAAATTACTTAATAGATCAAACATCAAAACAGGGAACAAGTGAAACAATTTCAATTTTGGTTATAAATCACAAGAATCGATACTTAATGGGCCTTTCCAAAAAGCATGAGCACCCAAATGTACCTCTTCCCTCACACGAAAACTTATTCGTGTTGGAAGCTGGCTTGAATACTGCAAATAAGGTCTTGGATCGAATTTCAACACATGGCAATTATGTATAGGAGAATTGTGTCAAACTCTATTCCAAGTTGGAGATGACTTTGCTTTCCCCCCGTAACAAGAACAACAAGAACTAATCCTCACCTAATCCAGGGGAGTAAACTCTCCACTGTTTGTCTATCACGTCACGTTAAACCAAACCGATATATAAAACGAACATTTCCCTACCGTGATTTGAAATCACGACCAAGTGATTGGTAGGCGGATATCTTACCAACTGAGCTAAACTGACAAGTCTTATATATTTACGAATTTATTTATTATATATACAATACAAAAGTTACAGTAATCATCTTCAGTCGAAATGAGTAGTAAAAGTGGAGTTTGGCCCTACAGCAGCCAGGATTGTTATATAATATTGTTTCTTTTGTTTTTTATATGAGAGTGATTGTTTCCCTCTTTCTTTCGCTTTTTTAAGAAAGGATATTTTGAAATGAGAATGATTGTTTTACTTCTTTCTCTTTCTCTTTTGTTTCTCTCTCTTTTTTAAGAAGGGATATTTTGAAATGAGAATGAAAGTGAGATCATTTTTAAACAGATCTAAATATGTTAAAATAAAAGATAATTGCTAAAATATCGGCGTTGTGTGCGTGTGTGTGTGTGTGTGTGTGTGTGTGAGTGAGTGAGTGA
>VCCN01007088.1:3572688-3575066 GCA_006491835.1 Architeuthis dux | reverse complement strand
GCCTGTTTGCGTGGTTGGTTTCCGTCTAGGGTGCTTGTTTTATGAATAGTTTATATATGTTAGGTAATAGTGTGATAGGGCTGTAGTTACCAAGGTCGTGCTTGTCTCCTTTCTTGTGGAGTAGGATTACTATTCCTAGACAGAAGTTGTTAGGAACTCTTCTCTCTCTTAAGCATTGTGTAAATAGCTGTGCTTGTCCTTTGTGCAAGGTCTCTCCTGCATCTTCTAGAAGGTCTGTCGTTATGTCATCCTCGCCTGGGGCTTTACAGAGTTTCTACTGTTATGTCTGGGATATCACTAGTATCTATAGGATTATTAGTCTGTGGTATTTCTATTTTGGAGGCGTACAAATTTGCATAGTATTCTTCTGTTACTTTTGTCAGTTTGTCCTTATTCTTGATAATTTTGCCGTTTTTATCCTTTAGTGCAGTCATTTGTTGTTTGCCTGTATGGTCTACGGATCGGGCATGTTTTAAACTCTTCCCCTTTCTGATAGTCTCTACTGTCCTTTTCGTGTTTTTCTTACTTTTTTCTTTTCTAGTTCTTTTATTGATTAATTTAAGTTCTGCTTTGTTTTCGTCCTCTTTAGATTCTATCTCCATATTTCTTCTCTGTTTGATTAGTTTTAATGTTGCTTTAGAGTATTTCCCTGTATTATTGTTTACATTTGTATCGCCTGCCATCTCTGCTGCTTCCTTAATTATATTTGTCAGGCTATTATTCTTTTCCTCTATGTCATTGTCTGTATTCCACAAGGCCTGAAATCTGTTCGCTATCACTACTCTGAAGTTGCTAATGTTCTCTATCTCTATCTTATTGGGGCATCTTTTCTTCTTAAGGGTAATTTTATTCCTTTCTGTTTTAAAGATAAATTTAGTTCTGCACGTTACCATTCTATGGTCGCTGCCTATGTCTACTTTGTTTATGACGGTAACGTCTTTAATGTTCTCGGTTTTGTCAGTTAGTATGAAGTCAATTTCGTTTTTAGTTGTGCCAGTTGGGCTTTTCCAGGTCCACTTCCGACCTTCCCGTTTTTGAAAGAATGTATTAGTTATCTTTAAACCATATCTCTCTGCGAAATTTACTAGTATCATGATTTAGCCTAAGGAACATTTTGGTACCCTAAATGTAGAATCATGGGCGGGTGTGTGCACGGTAGGCCCTGCTGGCCTATGTAGATATGAACAAAATGGACGAACATTTCAGCGTGCAATCGACATATGAAAAATTTGTAAAAATCTGGCAAATATCAGCATATTATTCGATTTTAATAAAATGTTTTATATTTATTTATTAAAGGACGAATTAAAAAAAGAATTTTCCATTCCAAATTTCGGAGAAGAACAGTTTTTTTCCATATGACTTATTAGTTTGATGATTTATCTATTTCATTACGATATCTTATGCATTTTTGAAATGCATATTTTTTATTCTTCGACTGAAACTTATATAAAAATATTATAACAAGGATGAATAATTAAATATAGTGAAATGATGACAAAATATTTACCGCATGTATCTTTAATATATTTTATTCTGTTTTTTGTTCATGTAAATTGACTGCTGTTTCAAATTATGGGAGCTGCAGGCGATAACATGCCTTTTTTGCACGGCACAGCTGTCGTGCATTTTAATCATGTTTATTTTTTCCACTCAAATGTACTGCATTGTCTACCATACATTTGTTTAAATCAGTTGTCACACGCTTGAAATTCTTTTTCATTTTTGTACATTTTGTTCATACCTATATTATTGACAACATGTTAAATTAAACATCTAAAAACCTGATTTACAAATAAGCTTAATTAATCTATGCTTATATAACTATAGGGATGATAAAGGAATTTGTTTTTCGGCATAAAATCGACATCTGATGAAAAGAAACTTGTATATAAAAGTTTCGTTCGAAGAAACAATCGAGAACCTAAAAGTAAACAAAAAATGACTTCGAAACATTGCGATATTCTACTTAATAATTAATGAAAATTTGTTTTCCGTTTCTCTTGACGGAAATTTGGACTTTTTCTTTCTAGCAAAATCAAGAAAAAACTCAAGAATTAATTTGTTTTCAAGTTTAATTACGTTTTTAAAATAGGATATCGATGTCTGCTGGATCATTCCTCTGATCAGTCGCAACATTCATTTTATAATATAATATGTTTTTTTTATCATCCTGTTCTTCCTATGTACACAATTCATACGTACACGTATCTATAATATGTATTGATAAAAAATGTATACAGCGAGACGCTCAAAAAGTATGTTCATGTTGTAGCAACACACATGCGATTATTATGACAATAGGGAAAATAGTCGCATTAATTGGGACAATGACATTGTTGCGAACGGAATTCGTTATTTCACTATAGGCGGTCATA
>VCCN01007088.1:3552688-3567688 GCA_006491835.1 Architeuthis dux | reverse complement strand
TGAAAGAAAGAACCATTCACAATATAGAAAAGCCACAATCTGGCCTCTTCTTCATTATGTGTATGTACACGTGTAAGTAAACATATACACGGAAACACACGTACATGTGTGTCGGGGGTACATCGTCACCTCCTCTAATCAGAGCTACAAAACCATGTGATTCTCAAGTTCTTGTCATCAAATCCTCTGCTTTGGGCAGTTTAGATCAACAGGTAACGAAACAAATGCCTTTCTTTCTTTCACACCTAGATTGGGACTTGGCAGCTTTGCGTGCCTCGTAAAACACGCCCGGGCCTCAATGCTCATTCATATTCTCCAGCTGCTTTCCTCCCCAACTCCTAACCTAGAACCCCAGGGTAGGATTTATGTTTTCACATTTAGACATAAAATACCGGGTTAGGTTATGTGATTGTGGGAGTTTTCCTTTTTTTTTTCTTGGGAGAGGAGTCAAAACGACTTACTTTAGTAAGGTACTCACTTATTTAAATTTGATTTTTTATAAATCTCAAATTATTCTAATATAAGATTAAAAAAGGGTGTGTTCATAACCTATGAAAATTAATACAGAAGTTTCTGTTTCGAAGTATGTCAAAAATAATCCAGTAATGAATGAGAACCTGATTAGCGTCATTTACACAGTAACTGTTTGTTCAATTGTGTAACGGAGAAACATAACATTTTGGTTAGATAGATAGAAAAATGTTGCAGGCTTATTGCTAATCTTTCCTTTTCTTTTTTTCAGAATTTAGCAAATCAAAACTGGTGCGTATTATTCGATGACGGGGAAATAAAAAAAGATTTGACAAACGGGTACGACGGGTGAATGATTGCTTTCTGGAATCACTGGTTTTCGTAGCCTTTCTATTCAGTTTTCGACGCGTAGGGTTAGTGCCTGCGTTAAATAAATCAGATTTGAAGTTCTTGTTTGCTTTTATACAAAACAAAAACAAAAACAAAAAACAATAACAACAGAGATCATGGTTTAAATTCTAACCGTAAGTTATTTGTTTTCCACATACAAACACTTTTCAGCTCTACTTCTTAGAAATATCTCTAAACTTCAAGAAAAACCTCGCAAACTTAGAATTCCTTCCATTTGTATTTCTTCATGCAGAATCAAATATCAAATATCAATTATTATATATTTATACATTTTGCGTTTCGTATTTCATTCATGCCTTTTGTATTTTTATCTATTCGTCCGTCAATTTCAACATTCTTTCCTTTCCCATATCACCAGTTCCTTGTATATTCCTATATATATAGTTAGAAGGAGAATTCTATCAGCTTCCCAACGGTGCATGTTCCCAATTTGGATCTGTTGAGTTTTAAAGGTTACAGCCCAAAACGCGAAGCTAAGTATTCAGCATTTTACGAGAAAACTTCAACTCCACAGTCCAAAGTCTATGGATCGTAGAATTAATCTTTGATGGAGGTATATACATGTATATATCGTTAGAAAGAGAAATCTATCGGCTTACCAACGGTGTCTGTTCCTAATTTGTATCTGTTGGGCTTAAAGGGTTACAGCCCAAAACGGAAAGTTAGTATTCAGCATTTTACGAGGAAAAACTCCATTTCAAATTGAATTTGTTTCTTATTTACCTATTTATTTATTTATATACTTATGTATTCATGTACTAACCCAAATGCTGTAAAGTAAATAAATAATTCCGCTACCGGCTTGCAAATGGCACCAGCGTCGAAATTCAAATTCTTAGGGAATAGAGATTCATCGCTAGGCCGACAGAGTGATAAAATCATATTCTTTAGTAATAGAAACAGGGGGGGGGAGGTAACAAGCGGCCATATAAAGATGAACACTAACCAACGAGATGGAGGAAGAAGAGGGGAAGAAAAAAAAAAGAACAACATTTATATATATATATACATACACAAACCCCATCCCCCGCTCGACCATGCACTAACCTATATCTCTTATAACTGCCCACAGGATCAAGGGGCATCCGCCGCCACCAGCCCGCCCACGACCCACACGAAGCCGATCGCCGGAGACCATCAGGTAAAAGCAGAACACGCATACCACTTACAAATGCCAAAACACACAGCTGAAACTAGCCTGCTGGAACGTGAGAACCATGCAGGACTCCGCAAAAGGTACCCTCCGCAACGTCGCTCTGCGGTCATAGTCCTCGAACCGCAGTTAGCGAGGTACGCTTCCAAGGCCAAGGCAGCCTGAAGGAACGGACCGCAGGCTACACACTATACTGGTCGGGGAAACCAAACACCGAGAAAAGACTCAAAGACTTAAGAACACAGTCGACTCACCAACATGCCCATCGGCCACTCCGACCGGATCATCACGCTGCGCATCCCGTTGATCAAGCAGCGGCATGTCATGCTCTTTGGTGTATATACAATGCGGAGCCTGCGGAGGCAACAAAATTCTACTCAGATGTGCGGGGTCTCTTGCTCACCACTCCAGCAACTGACAAAGTCATTATCCTAGGCGACTTCAACGCAAGAGTAGTCACAGACGCCGCCTCTTGGGGAGGGGCACTGGGGACACACGGAGTAGGCCCATGCAACGACAATGGCCGCCTCCTGCTAGAATTCTGTGCTGAACAATGCTTCTGCATTACCACCAAACAGGCTGACAGGCTGAAAACAACATGGATGCACCCACTCTCTAAACAGTGGCACCTCATCGACTTCATCATAGTAAGACAAAGAGACATACAAGACGTTCACCACACAAGAGCCGTGCCCAGCGCAGAGTGCCAAACAGACCACCGCCTCGTCAGCTGCAAAGTCCAATTCACCCTAAAACGCAAACCTAGGAGGAAAAAAGCCTCCAAAACAAATAAACCAAAGCAGACTTCCAGGAAAAGCTCCAAACCAGGTTAGAGGCCGACGAACACCTAGAGGAAAATCCAGACATGATTTGGGAGGACATAAAATCCGCCATCCTAGATATCTCGTCAGGGGTACTAGGCCATTCAAACACAAACCACCGTGACTGGTTCGACGAGAACAACTCCGTCATACAAGATCTCCTGGCCATAAAGAGATCCGCACACCGGGCGCACCTCGCCGAACCCACCTGTCCGGAAAAACAAAGTGTCTTCAGGCAGGCACGCCGAGACCTACAGCTTAGCCACCGCGACATCTGAAAACGAATGGTGGTCAAATCTGGCAGCAGTTGCCCAACACTGTGCCGATGTAGGCAACCAAAAAGGTTTCTACGAGGCGATAAAGGCCACATACGGCCCAAACTTCCAGGCATAAAATCCAATAGTCAGCGCAGACAGGTCCGACACACGGACACCAACGCTATCCTACAACGCTGGTCAGAACATTTCCACACACTTTTCAACACACACCGCGTGGTCGATGACACCGCCATCAACCACATCCAACAACTGCCAGAAAGGTCAGAAATGGACGATATGCCATTGCCAAAAGAAGTCAAGGAAGCCATCAATAAACTGACCTGCGACAAAGCCGCTGGTGTCGACAACATCCCCCCAGACATCTGGAAGTACGGTGGACAAGATCTCCACCAATGGCTACACGAACTCCTTGCTACCTGTTGGAAGCAGGGCAGGCTACCCCAAAACCTCAAAGACGCGGTCATCGTAACCCTCTACAAAGATAAGGGTGCAAAGTCTGACTGCTCCAATTACAAAGGCATCACACTGCTCTCTATCGCTGGCAAAATCCTTGCGAGGATCCTGCTGGACAGACTTGTCTCAAAGGTCGCAGAAAAGCACCTCCCCGAGAGCCGAGAGCCAGTGCGCCTTCAGAAACCACCGCGGCACGACCGATATGGTTTTTGTCCTACGGCAAAGTGCCGCGAACAAAACAAAGGGCTGTGCGTCACATTCGTCGACCTGACAAAGGCGTTCGACACCGTCAGCAGGTCAGGCCTCTGGCAGATCTTGTTCGTATGTGTGTTAGTGTATGTTTTGCGGCCGTGTTAGAGAGTGGGTGTGTGTGTGTATGTGTGAGTGACAGCAATCTTCGTCGGGGTGGGGTGTAGTGAAGATTAAAAGTCCTGCCGCTCTGTTGTGTAAGCGTTTGCTTATATAGCAAAGTGCTCCTCTCTGATTAGTGATAACATTTGAAAATCCAATCGTCTCTATCCGCAGCCTGGAACCTAGTGTTGACAGGTCGATGATTGATGTCAGAGATTTTATCTTTGATAGTATTTTGGAGGGAAACGTGTGGATCCTATTTTGTGGGATATTTTCCTAAGCGTCCGAATTTGGAGGTGAGATCCGACATTCTATACTGCTAACTTAATGGTAATAGAATAACGATCTGTGAGCTGTAATGAAAAGCAGCAGAAATAAGATAAAAGAAATACTAATCAAAAATTGATAATAATAGAGTTAAAATGCTTTTGCTAATTGTTTTTTTTAATAATATTGTTTAAGTTTGAAAGTAGAAAGTGTATTGCCTCAAGTTGTATGGAATTATTTAAAAAAAAATATTTTCCATTTATACGAATATCTGACGAGTTTTTACCTGTGACATATTTTGTTTGACATTCAGCAATAAAGTTATATCATAACGTTTTTTGAAATTGTCAAATTTGACGTGTTTTTGTTTATTGACTATAACATCGAAAATGGGGAAAAACAAGCAGAATTTTCGGCATGTTATGTTGTTGTTGTTTTTGTTCATTTTAAGAAAGGCAAAAATGCGACTCAATCGCCTAAAAAGATTTGTGCAGTTCATGGTTTGCAAGGTTCCTGCTGAAAGATGTTCCACGATCGGGTAGACCAGTTGAGGTTGATAGCAATCAAATGAAGACTACTTGAGAATGATCAACGCCATACAATGCAGGAGATCTCCAAAATACTCAACATATCCAAATCAAGCGTTGAAAAAAAATCACCCGAACAATTTAAATGTTCCATTTCGAAAACAAATTATAACAGACGATGATGAATGAATATTTTACAACAACGTAGAACGCAAGATATCGTGGAGCAAACGAAACGAACCACCACCAACTGTGCCAAATCCAAAGAATGTGATGCTATGTATATAGTGGCATTGGAAGAGAGTCCTCTACTATGTGCTCCTCCTGGAGAATCAAACGATTTCGAACAAGTACTGCTCTCAATTAGACCAGCAATAGACGAAAAGAATCAGAAATTATTAGTTAAGAGAAATAAGCGCAATACTCCATCAGGATAACGCTTGACCACAGGTTTATTTAGTGACCAGGCAAGAATTGTTACAACTGGGAAGTGTTCACTCATCCGCCGTATGCACCAGATATTGCACCTTTGGATTACCATTTGTTCAGGTCTTTACAGAATTCTTTTAATGAAAAGATCTTCAGTTCCCTGGGGAACTGCACAAGGTATGTTGAGCAGTTCTTTGCTGAGAAAGAGACAAATAAAGAAGGTTCTGTAAGGATAGAGTTATGGAATTACCTGAAAGATGGCAGAAGATAGTAGAACAAAACAGTAAATATGTTTTTCAATAAAGTTAATGTCGAAAGAAATGTGTTTTATTTTATCAGTTCATCACATAAGTAATGTCCGAAACCTGATAGCGATAGATTGAATGATATTTTCGCTAGTCTAAAACGCTTAAATGATAATGTTACGGCCCACCGACCCAGAATGGCTACTCCACATGAAATACGAAAATACGGCTTCCTACTTTTCGGTCGACGTCACAGCTCAGCTGCTGCTGATGTTGCCGACTATAAGTAACAGGCTCAAATCCCTAACTTGGCCGCCTCACTTCTATCTTTCGGCCCGTGTCCCGCAGCACGTAAAACCTTTGCTCCCGACTCTACCACTACCCACTTCTCTTCATGGTCCGTTCCGCACGACTTCGTTTTTGTCTCTAGTCGTCTCAGCCAAACATCTCTCCCTCACTTCGCCTCAACCGATGTCTTGACTACCGTCTGGGACAAAACCCTTAGTCTAGCATTTCTTCACTACTACTGTAGTGAGTTGGTCACACGCGCCGAGCGTAAACGTTGTTCTGTCCACCGTGCGAAGCAGATCACTCACATTGCCTCAAACGACAGACACGTCTGCCAGCTCAAATCGCTCTGTAACCAACCTCTTCTCTACTACTACGGAACAATCTTCTCCTTCCAAATAACTCTAACCCTCTCTCTCCACGATCGTTTCACCCCGCAAGCTTTTCTTTCGCTATTAAATGAACATTCATTTGTAACCACTATATCTACCTTGTTTGTTTTTCCTTCGTAAACGACCTCTCGTGTCCACATTTATATTTCCGCGCCATAAAACCAACAATGGCGGCATAACCCTTTCTTCTTTAGACAGCTCTCGACTGACCGACCAATCCACTCTCTCCGTTTGCATCACGTGACCTCGACACCAGGACAATCACAGCCTCTTCAAGCAGCAAACACGTGTGGCCACTTGTTCCAGCATATCAATAGTCCTTTTTAAGACTTAAAGTCTTTTCATGCTACACCGGTCAAATATGCAAACCGGCCCTTTTCATGGCCACGCAACAAAGTCTCTCAAAACTATATTAATATGCACCAGCCCTTTTTAGGGCTAAAGAAAGTCTTCTCATCCATTCAGCACCAGTACATCCATTCAGCACCCCCGTACATAGCCATAAACTAGCCGACCAACACACTAGTCGCTAAAATAACAATATGTGTTCGTACAGTTAAAAACGAGTAAGGTGCGTCGTCACAATATGATTCTACTAACTTAGTTAATAAATTGATGGATGTGTCTACGGAGCAGATAAGACAGGTAATGTTGTATGAGTTTATAAAAGGAAATAATACTGCAGAAGCAATAATACTTTGGTCTGAATTTGAAATGGCGATGTTACGGTTGAATAATTAGTCCAAAAACTGCATTCAAATCATTCAACAGTTCACCGTCATCTGCAACTTGAAACTTGAAAAATGGGTTCCCCATGATTTAACAGAAGCCAACCGTAAAGCAAAAGTGAACATCTGAAATTCCCTGCACTGTCGTGAACATATCTCACCATTTTTAAAATAGATTAGTGACTGGTTATGGAAATGTATATTTTACAAGAATATAAAGCGACGCAGACAATGGCGAACAAGTGGAGGCGAACAAGCTAAAGCAAACCACAAAATTAAAATTCATCCAAGGTAAATTTTGATAAATGTTTGGTGGGATTGCGTTGGCGTTGTCCACTTTTGTGTTGTTACCAGTCAATGTTACGTTATCGTAACATTGACTGGTAACAACACAGCAGTTAGAGAGCTTAAACACTGTTCCGAAAGAAGAGGACCAGTTTGATCAATCGCAAAAGTGGGGTGTTCCATCATGGCCCCGTACAGCAAAGATCACACCCGAAAAGATTGAAGCCCTCGGATACAAAAGAAATTCCACGCCTTCCTTATTATCCAGATCTTGATCCATCTGATTACCACCTATTCCGGAGATTACAGAACCATCTTGATGGAGTAATTCTTAAAACACAGGAAGAGTTGGAAACTACCCTCTCTACATCCGTTTCCTCCAAAACCAAAAGACTTTTACTAAAACGGTATTATGAAGCTTGTGAATCGTTTTAAGGAGGTTATTGATAATAATGGAATTTATGTTTATGAATAAATCCTACGTAAACATGATTTAAAAAAATATATTTTCTGACCCTAAATGCGAATATTACTTATGCGATGAACTTATGTTTGATAAACCGAACGAACTTACCCAATAGAAAAATTACAAAAATAATCTTGTATTATAATGAACATTAAATAAAATTTTAATAATTCATTGTTAAAATTCATTGCTAAAATATAAAAGAGCAAAATCAAATGTTGCATTTTCTTAACAAATGTACTAAAATAAAATCAGATAAAAACTCGCCTTTAACTCTGCAACCATTAACAACTGTCACCATTGTTACATAATGCATCACTCGTTTTCTGTCTTAATTCACATCATATCAACATTAAAACAGAATTAAAATAAACATTAAGTGTACCTTGCTTCGCTATAAAAATGCAGTTTTTTCGCCAGCATTTTGAACCATATAGTAGAGCATATGGATATAATATGATATTGAGGACATACTTAGTTGGATTTATTTACCATGCATAGTTTTTGGGAATTGCAATTTTGATAATAGACGCAAGTCAATGAAAATTGAAGATGCCCGCCATTTTTCAAGATGGTGGCCATGACACAATTCAAGACTCTAAAAAATAGTAACAATAACAACCTATACATAGTAATCCGAGGGACAGCAGGGGCTATCGTGCTACCACCCCCTCATAATTCTACATTTAGGGTACCAAAATGTTCCTTAGGATGTCCTCTTTCAGAAAGAAGATGTTCCTAAGAAAAAGGTTGGGAAGAACTACCTCATTTGCATAAAACAAAATGGCCGCCAACACACGCAAAAAAAACAGAATTTGATATCTCGTCTCCCAGTTGACATATCTGAGTACTTTAAAAGACTAAATCATAGGTTTCAGATATGAGGAATTCAAAAATCCACTTTGTTTTATTAATTTATAGGTATACCAGATTTTACAAGGAAGTGTCAAGTATACTTTATAGACAAAATTGTGGATTTATTTCATGAAGGATATATATATATATATATATATCGTTGGAAAGAGAATCTTTTGTGTACTTGCACTGCCTAACACAACCCTTCTTACATTTGCAGGAGACATTGCTAGAATGGTCTGCATCTGGTAGGCATGTCCAGAGATTTCATAGTATTCCTCAAATGTCTTTGACCAGCCCCATCTACACGGTGAAGGTAGTTCTGGTGTGGACACCAGCATCTGACCCCGCACATGTATTTTATATTTGTGGAACCAATATTTCTTATTAATATTAATTGTGTCATTTTATGATTTGTATCAATATAACCACCACCACTACCACCTGTAGCGTGATGCACCTCCTGCATGTGTGTGGCAAGGTGCATCCTGAGAGTTTGGGATCGAATGAATCGTCGAGAACTGGACGACTTTTGGAAGCGAAACTCTGAAACGGAAAACTGGACGAAGTCTGATTTTAAAATAAATTGATATTTATTTGTTCTTCGTAGGGTAGGGTGGTGGGTGTTGACTGGGGTCAAGTGCCCTAACCTCTGCAGTCCCCAGGCTGATAGATATCGTCTCGGGAAAGATACACACACACACACACTTACGTACATATATGGACACACACACACACACACACACACACACACACACACACACACACACACAAACAACACCTATAGTTACTTCTTATAGTGGAAACATAACTTGATTATTTTCCATGAAATAAAAAGCCACCAACTTTTCTGAGGACTCCAAATCCCGTGGCCCTATGCCTTAAGTTTCCTCTATATTCTAACACAACACCATCGACACCATCATCATCAATATCATCACCGCCATCATCAACATCACCACCTCCGCTAGCATTACCATCGTCAATATCACCTCCACTAGCATCATCAATATCACCGCCATCGCCACCATTATCAATGATAATTCTTTATCATTAAAAATGATAGCCAAAATAATGTTAGGATGCATCTATGGGACCATGATTATCATTTCAAGCTTATCTCGCAGTGTTACCCTAACACTTAAGGTCTAAGATTCCGTAGGATGAAACGTAAAACCAAGATTAAATCCACTGTAAATGGTTGCAGTAAATGTATTTATTAAAAACATTATTGTAAAAAATAAGAAAGAAAGAAAAGAAGGAAGGGAGGGAGGGAGGGAGGTAAGCAAAAACAATGATAGAAGAAAAGTAAAGAAAGACAAAGAACGAATCAAGAAACTAATCACGGTGGCATATCTGTCTCGGTGTAGTTAAGGTTGATTTAAATCAAGTAATCTAATTTCCATCCGATTATGTCTTTTTCATTCACTTCCTGAAAATGCAGACAGAAAACGAAAAAATCAGATAACATTAAAATGGTGTAATTAGTGAATAGTCGCTTCTTTAAACAATAACTGGCAACCACCTTATTTGGATTATACTTTTGCAAATAGACAGCATGATGCCGTCAGATGCAGACGACACATCAACCACAATTTTTTCTGTTTTTTCTTTTCTTTCTTTTCGACAGTCTACATTGAACTTGAAGAGCAAATTAAAAAAAGCAAACAAAATTTTAATTTTCGGTAGGAGAATACCTAGTTCAGTAAATATTTTGCATATATGAGTGGCTGCTGGTATATGACAGTGATCGTCATTAGGATATCATTCAAGTATGGAGACACACGACAAAAGACTAAAGTATGTGGTAAAAAGAAAAAGTACCTTCCTTATTTATTATGGCAAACGGAAAACTACAGTGGGAACAGAGCCGAAACTATGCTGGCCTTTTCATTTTAGCATAAATTACATCCAATGGATTATTTTTTCTTTTTCGAGTTTTTGGTGACGAGACAAATAACTAAATCCCTGTTTGCTGCTGCTCTACTACCCGATGGTGAGAGACACTCTAGTCCAGTGTTTCTTAACCAGGTTATATGGCAATTCCCAAGAACTATATATTTTACATTTGTGGAAGCAATATTTCTTGTTTAAAAATATTAGGTGTGTCGTTTTATGATGATGATGATGATCATCATCATCATCAAAAATGATAGCCAAAATAATGCTGTGATGCATCTATGCGATCATGATTAGCATTTCAAGCTTATCTCTCAGACCCTTACCCTAACACTTGAGGTCTAAGATTCCATAGGATGAAAAGTAAATACAAGATTAAATCCACTGTAAATGGGTGCAGTAAATGCATTTATTTATTTATGAAATATCTATAAAAATAAAGTACTTTACTCAAAGAAGAAGGCTGCCATGGGTGACGTATTGAGAATCCATGATGGCTCAATATGCACATCTTTGGGGAATGTCTTTGGCTATAAGTGTAACAAATTATATGCTTTTATCACAAAATGCACAATTGGTTTGAAATATTCAGCTAAGCTGCCCGTCTAATATTCTTTCTGTCAAAAAGTGGAAGAGGGAGATATTTTCATCGATCTGTAGTTTTTCACATTATTCGGACTATTGTCTTCATCTTTATTGTTTTTAATATACAGTTTCGGCCCATACATTCAGAGCCAGTCCGTCCATTAGGCGAACCTAGATGGTCTCCCTGGGCGCAAATGTCCCATAGTCGTTTGAATACCACCTTAGCGCAAATTTCAATTCCCGCTCAGGGCGCATGAAACTCTTTCGTCGTCCCTTCATGAATTCTTTCTCAGGTGTTGTATGCGACTTTTAGAATTCGCTTTTTCTTTTCCTCTAGATCCCTGGTTCTCAGACCTTTTTTGCCGGCGCCCCCTTCTCGACTTTGAACAAAACCTAGGTCCCAGACCTCTAACTTTGACATTCAGAAACCATATTTCAACTAGACATTTATTTTGATAAACTCAAATCTTCCAAAATCTCTCGAAAAAAACCCACAAAAGGTAGTGTTAGTTGCTTGTTTGTTTGTGAGATTGTTTATTTCTTACGAGTGTTTTTATTCGTGGCGCAACCGACTGTGCCAATGCCAGTCTCATGTCCCATTCTGCATTAAGTCTATTGCGCTGCTTAGTTTTTATTAGCGTTAAAGCTGAAAATCCAACTTCGTACAAATATGTTGTCGGAAATGGAAATAGAATCTTCACTGTTTGCAACGAAAGGGCTTGAATCTTCGAATCGCTGACCATCTTTAACCAAAAGTCCAAATACTTTGAAGATTCAAACACTGACTTAAGAGTCAAGTCGTTTTTTAAATCAAATCCTCTTGCAAAGAATCGGGAAGAGACTGAGTACTGGTCGTAAATGGTGACATAATCCACTCGTACTTAGTGTCTTCAGTCTCGGCACCAAAATACTTCGAAAAGTTGAATCTCAGTTGCTACAAAACCTTGTATCACACCCCTCTCAGCCTTAGTAACTACCCCCTCTCCAGTCACACCATTGTCAGTAAATGCTTTTTAACGGGGCGGGGGGGGGGTGTCAAAATCACCTCATAGTAATTTTGCATGCCACAGCGAAACTTTCTATTGAAAAGCGTGTACAGAAGACGTACTGTCGATAATAGTTGTCTGCCTCTTTTGCAGCGACAAATTTAGTTCGCCGACCTTTGCAAAGATATCAGCCAGGTAATCTGGCTCCAGGAGTGATTTTTGACCGCTTCCACAAATTCATGTTTTGATGACTCCAAGAAAGCAGTCACTCCCTCCAGCAGTGCAGAAACTCTGCCCAATACTTTGCCATGCGAGCGCCACCTCACGGGACAGTGCAAGAGCAGATGCTTGTGCTCAGCTCCCATCTCTTCAGATAATCTGCACTAAAAGATCTTCCCTTGATAAAATTGACAATCATGACGTTATTCAAAACAGAATCTTTCACTGAGACGCTTGGAGGCCAAGTGTTCTCCCTGTGAACCACTGCTCTCGTGTAAAGAAGTTCGCTAGAATCGCAAGCCTGGGCGTTAAGGTAATCGTGCTAGTATTGAGAACAAGAGAACGCTGAGCACTGGGAGACCACACTCCTTCATATGCCAGGGGCCAATCAGAGGACAGTGCTCTCGTTCATGTTGTAGAGGATAGTGTTATGCTATTTTTTAATACAAGTACAAATCTGTGCAAAAAGGTGGATCATAGCATAAGAACATTTGAATTTCAATATTAATCTTTTTTAACCAATCAAAAAAGGAATATAATTAAAACCCTTCATGGGGCAAGTGACTATATATGATCACTTAAATTGGGTCTAAAGATAGCGCTCTACAAACTCTACTAAAGCGCCAATCAACAAGGTTTTTATTTCCAACGAATCAGCATTGATCTAACAACGCGGTTTGATAGCGATAACATTTATACCATTCACACTTTTGACTGTATCGGCGAGAAAGTAGACACTAGTGTTCAAAACTTTGTGAAAGTGGGATTTCTCTCGTGACCTCTTGCAGTTTTCCAGAAATGTTCTCAGTGTCTAATTAGGATATGTGTTTGATACGCTGTTATTATGTAGTTGAATGTTCAATCTCGTTACATATAAAAAAAATTGTTTTGAAAACTTTAAGACATGTAAGGCTACCATGACCTTTCCCGTCTCCATATGGCCGCTGCTTCAACTGTTGCTGATACCGGAAACCACCGAAGTCCGCCGCTGCTGCGAATTTAAAGTCAACGAAAGAGACGAGAAGATTCCTCAGAACAGCATTTTCAGTTCAGGCAATATCATGTGGTTCAAGAGACTGTTTTTTTGTTTTCACTTTTTTTATTCAAGCAAAAGCTTGATCTATAAAATTGAACAAAGGATAAGTTAGGGTTAGTAGGTAGGTTTAGTGTTAGGGTTGGGATGTAGGGTAAGTGTTAGGGTTAGCATTAGGTTTGGGAGGTAGAGTTAGTGTTAGGGTTAGGGTTGGGGTTGCTATTTTTAGGGTTGAAATCCAGTACAGAATATTTCCAAACTGGTTTTCTTTGTGTTTTTTCTCCACATTAAAGTCTTGTAAGTAAGATATAAATAATTGGTGCGAGGTACCATGCATGCTACACATGTTGCCTTCGCATGGGTCCAAGAACCTTCCACTTGGTTTGTGTAGATTGTTGGATCATCTGGATCCATAAAATGCAGGGAATCGTTCACTGTTAATTTCCCGTCTCCATATGGCTGCCGACTGACGGTTCGGCACAGGATCACTCGGGTGTTTCCGCTATTAGACCAGAAACACCCGAGTCGTCGCGTGCCAAACCAGCAGCCATATGGAGACGGGAAAGGTCATGATTGCCGACTGTAAAATAAGTCGGCGAAAAAAGAAGTGATCATATTTGGTCTTACGGCCTCCCGTAATCGGTGTCTCTCTTCGCATCTTCATATTTAGTCACTTTAGGCCCAGTAACTACATAAAGTTGTTAACATGTCTCATCTAATATATTATATTATATGTGTTTGTATGTGTGTGTGATTTTGAACTATTTATTACATTGCATGTACAAATAAGTTGATAAATAAATAAAAATATTATATATATATATTTGTATTTGTTTACCATATTTCTTCGTGTAAAACAGGAGACATTTTGTTACCCAAATTTCGTTATCAAAAATGACAATGCAAATATGGGGGGTGCAGATTAAAGTGACATGTTAATGTATTCGTACCGTACACCGATGAGATCTAAAAGATATTATTTGTGAATTGTTGCTTATGTTGTGGACCATTGCATTGTAAATGCGCAGGATTGCAAAGCGCTGCAAGGAAAACACATTCACCTAAAAGATTTCGGCACACAGCTTTTCATGCACCTGAGGACCCGTCAGTCACATGCAAATATTGTAACCACAACATAATGTGGCCTGCAAGGTTAGAAAAGTACACTTGTGCTTGAACAAAGACAGAAACTGTTTTGAGGCATACCACACCATACTCCATTATAATAGCCTGTTTTTGGCCCGCACAATACAATTTTCAAATTATCCCGGAGGTGTTATTTTTTTTGTTAATATCAATTTTTTTCTATCTATTCATTATATTGAATGTTATTCTTTAATTCTATATTTTATTTAACTTTCTACTTTAATTTTTAATTTTTTTTATATATTCCATTTTTGGTCACTTTTTGGGCGAGGCACCATATATGATCACTTCACCAGGGGGGTTTTTACCCCCATAAACAAAAATATTCCAGAAAACTTGCAACTGAAAATATCTTGTAATTAGGTCTAGTTTAACATACAAAAACATCGTTTTGATATCTAAAATAGTTAGGTGGGGCTATAAAGGATTAACTCATCAGCGAACAGGCGAATTAGAGCTTATTTTGCGGTCGGTCATTTCCCTATAAATAGCTAAGTTCGTGCGCAAAATCTCTAGTGGTTGAATGGTCCTCAGAAGATGCACAACAATCCCCACCTGATTCCTGTTTACTCATTTTCCCTGTGTAGGCTCTGTGATGACTTAGGCTTCGAAGGAAGTCACGAAGTCAAACAATGTATATGAAAAAGAACTACCTTTTTTCTGTGTAGAAAAGTTCGTTCTTTCAGTTGTCTGTTTCTTCTTTAGTATTAGT
>VCCN01007088.1:3528433-3539262 GCA_006491835.1 Architeuthis dux | reverse complement strand
CTATATATCTACAGGGGATCTCTATGGTCCACGCCGTCTTGGGCGGTACCCAATATATCTATGGAGCATTCCCCATCCGCCACTTGGGGACGTGCAGGGTAGCAGAGAGATCTTGCCCCCTCCGGTTCCGTTGGTCAGTTGAAAGGTATGTACTTTCTCGTTGGTGGGAGTGGATTTTATTTTTGCTTATTTTGGTCCCTTATTTCTTTAAGTCTCGACTTAAAAAGAGTCATCACTTCTTTCTTCCCGTGTTCTTCATGACGGTGTGAATACAATTTATGTCTTCGCGTTCGTCATTGTTAATGCCAAAGAGAGGTGTGAGGCTCCTACTAAAAGTTATTTGGGTGGGGGGAGGAAGACTATTTAGCCATTTTGTTTTGTTAAGGGCTGAGGGCATTTATTTAAACATTACAGTTAGGTTTCAAGGACAAGCTCTGCGAATGGGTAGAATAAGAATTTTTTTTTTACATTTATAATTTCTTTTTAAAGAATATAGGTTTGATTTTACTTTCTAGATTAAAGATTTGGTTATTTGTTCACATTTAAAAATTAAAATTTTGATTTAACTTACTGGTCAATGGAGTCATCACTTCCTTCTTCCAAAGAGAGGAAAGAGGGCGTGAGGCTCCTACTAAAAGTTATTGGGGGGGGAGACTATTTAGCCATTTTGTTTTGTTAAGGGCTGAGGGCATTTATTTAAACATTACAATTAGGTTTCAAGAACAGCTCTATGAATGGGTAGAATAAGAATATTTTTTTTACGTTTATAATTTTTTTTTTAAAGAATATAGGTTTGATTTTACTTTCTAGATTAAATATTTGGTTATTTGTTCACATTTAAAAATAAAAATTTTGATTTAACTTACTAACGGCTGAGGGCATTTATTTATTGTACCGTTCTTTCACAAGGAATACTTTATCGATGCACACCGTTTTTATCACTTGACATTGTTTACATGCGTTATATCCCTTTGGTTGGTTTAATACCGGCGTGTTCAACCTTCGTCTGTAACATGTTACAAATGAAATATGATTGGAATTAAAAAAAATAAAAAGTAACCATTTAAGATGGGCTCCTACGTCTTCCCGATGAAGACAAATTTGCTCCATATTTTCGTGCGATCATCCGCCCCTTTTTACCTGAGGAATGGCATTCAACGGAGGTCGATCATCAATAACTTGTCGTTACCACTCAGTACAACAAGGACACATGTCGTTCAAAAGAAATCGTCAGAAAAGGAAACTGACTTGACTAGGATTCGAAACATCGGTGTTATGGCTCACATCGATGCTGGCAAAACAACGACAACAGAAAGGATTTTGTATTACACTGGTTACAGTCGGCATATTGGTAAATATTAATGTTGTTGTTGTTGTTTTTCTTGTAAGTCTTACAATAAGAAGACGATTTGGTATTGTCTACTTCTTCACTCTTCCTTCATTGTTGATGTATATTGTTTTACACCGTTGCGGCAGATATATTCTTCGGCCTTCCCCTGACCTGTTTTGCATCCGGTCTTTAGAATTGGCCTAGGAATTTTTTTATTATTATTTTTCTTACTGTTCTTTTTTGGTTGTTGTTTTTTCCTCACCTAAATATTTATTTTACATTTATTCATCAGCTACAAAATGAATGTCGGAACTAAAGTCACAATGTCTGTAGCACTAGCACGCCGAGCTACCTATAAAATGTGACCGGAAGTACAGTCACAGACCGAAAATCATAGAAAAATGTTTTTTTTTAATAAAATAAGTAATATTTTAATTTAATTTGTTCTAATTGAATAATTTGATTTTTTTGTTGTAAATTTGAATGAATAAAGGTTCTTTTGTGATTTATTTAAGATATTTTGTTTTGCTTTGAAACCGAGATATATGGCCGAATGTCCTACCTAGTTTAAAAAATCATTTTTTTTCAATTGACCTTTCCCGTTTCAAAATGGCTGCCGAACCAGCGGCCGAGTGGCAGCTGCTGATGGCGAATTTAAAGTCAAAGATCTAAGCAGATGGCAATGTCAACATTTTTTCACTTTTAAATTCAAAATGACCGAAGTTCATTTACCAGAAAAAAGAAATGCTCTCTGTACCTAAACGTGGTAGGCCTGCTACACCTAAATATATTGTCCCATTGCAAGTAACAAGAGATGTTTTTACCTGAACTGCAAATTACATTCAGGGAGTTGAAACAATAACTCCAAACGGCAATCATGACCTTTCCTGTCTCCATATGGCTGAGGGTTCAGCACACGGCAACTCGGGTGTTTCAGGACAAACACCCGAGTTGTCATGTACCAGCAGCCATATGGAGACGGGAAATTAACAGTGAACGATTCCCTGCATTTTGTGGATCCAAATGATCCAACAATCCACACAAACCAAGTGGAAGGTTCTTGGACACATGCGAAGGCAACATGTGTAGCATGCATGGAACCTCGCACCAATTATTTATATCTTACTTACAAGACTAACCCTAACTTATCCTTTGTTCAATTTTATTTATCAAGTTTTTGCTTGAATAAAAACAAAAGTGAAAAACAAAAAAACAGTCTCTTGAACCACATGATATTGCCTGAACTGAAAATGCTGTTCTGAGGAATCTTCTCGTCTCTTTTGTTGACTTTAAATTCGCCATCAGCAGCAGCGGCGGACTTCGGTTGTTTCCGGTATCAGCAACAGCTGAAGCAGCGGCCACATGGAGACGGGAAAAGTCATGATAGCCAACCTACCTACTAACCCTAAAACTAAAAAATACCTGATGAAACTTGTCATCTGCTTCTTTGACTTTAAATTTGCCATCAGCAGCTGCCACTTGGCTGCTGGAATGGCAGCCATTTTGAAACGGGAAAGGTCATAAACTATATATCACAATTTTGTCAAGATTTTCATGAAATTTGCAACAAATGTGTGTGAAAAAAGAGCTTGTATTTTCTTTTTTCAGATTTTCTTTTTGATGAGTCCTTCATTTCAGTTCACTTCTATTTACTGGCTGATTTGAAAATCTGACTCCTTGATCTCAGAATCAGCATTTAATCTCTCATTTTCCTTACAAATCATATTTCTATATAACCCAGAATGCCACAATTTGATTTTAAAGTCTTTTCAGTATTTTGAATTATCAATACTTGGCATCACATGCAAGAAATACTAGATGAAGTTCATTTAAATATAATATTCAAAAAAGAATGAATCATAACAATAACATGGAAGTATTGATATTTAAATGTTCATGTTTAGCTTTGTTTCCACGATAAGTGACACTTTAAATACTTAAGTGACAATTACCAATCGGCCACTGAAGTATTTAAAGTTTATGCTAAGTGATAATTACTTATTGGTAATTGGCACTCAAATATCTAAAGTCTATTATTATGTGGACAAGCTATACATGAAGATTTAAACTGAAAGTTGTAACTATCACATGAACTATTGGTAACAGAGTTGCAGCCAAAGAATGAAAATAATCTGTATGACATTGAAGAAAATACAGTAACTTCAAGTATCAACTTGAAGTTACTATAAGAGATCATGGAATTTTTGGTATAACATTTGGTAATAAATCATTTTCAAAAATCTTCATAGCAAAGATCTTTGGATTCTATATATAATTCAGCTATCTCAGCATAATATTTAATCTTAACCAACCCAGTTTAGCTGTCAGAAATGATAAGAATGTACAAAAGCTAAATTCATATTTTCCCATTGAGATATAAATTGCTGTTTTCCCTTGAACTTCTTATTTTTTGAATCAGAGAAAACATTAATCTCCGTTCCAAATGCTTCTCTGTTTAAATTCAATTATTTATTTTTGGCATATGGCTGTCATTGATAAACAATAAATCTGATATGAAATTTTAGGTAATATATTCAATTTTCATAAGTAACTGTTAGCATAGCAAACGAATGACATTTCTAATTAATTCAGTTAAAAGGAAAAATCTTGGTGTAAAAAAATCACATCGCGTCTTATGGGATTGCCTATTTTCTATGCATCACACCAACATTAGATATTCTAATTCAAGTAGTTGGTGTAAAAAAGTTAATTATCATGCGGAGTTATCTCCCTTACAATAAAGTTTATTATAAATTTGGATATTTGCAGTTCTTAAAAGAGAATGTATTCATTTTTGTTAGATTTTCACCTTATTTTGCTTATATATAATACTCGAAATAGCTTACAAGTGTATACATACCACTCAATACTAGTCCAAAAGAAGGTTGACTATTAAAAACTTAGACTATTGTGTGAGACATGAATGGGATTAAATCATCAAGAAACATTCATGGTTGTACATTAGTTAGCACATTAGTCTCACAAGCTAGTTCAGTCTTCACTAAGTTCTCTAGAACTAGACCCTTGTGTCTAAATTATGCTATTCCAATAAATACTTCTTTGTTCAACTGCTTTTGATACAAAGAATCAATGAGATAAAATATTGACAGAAATGAGCATTAGAAAAAACTCTGCAAGATAGTAAAAGTCCTGATCTTAAAATAGTGGACGAGGGAAGTATTATTGGTTTCTGTTTAATTTTCTTTGGTTGTTACTGGAAATTGTTTAGTGTTGGAAAATCAGTGGTGCATATGAATTTCTATTTTGTTTATGGAATAAAGAAAAATGGATTACAGAATGAAATCTTGAAATTGCTGCTTGATAAATTGTTCGCCAAACAATATTTTTAAGTATTATTTTTTCACAGCCTGTGTGCCTTTAGGTTGACTGGTTAAATCATCAATGCTTTCTTGTTGCTCCGGTTATTTTCCTCGTTTTTAAGGTACAACACATTCATTGAATATCAATAATTGCTGCAGCTGCTTTTTTGACAAAAATCAGCTTTAAGTGAGAATCTTTTTTTATTTTTGTGCTCGTAGGAAGTGTGGATGATGGCAGTACTGTGACTGATTATATGGAACAAGAACGTGACAGAGGGATTACCATCACTTCTGCCGCTATCACTTGTTATTGGAAGAAGCATAAAATTAATTTAATAGATACCCCAGGTATGTGCTTTGCAATAAGAACATTTTTTTTTATTATTAACTGCAAATTTTATTCTGAGGGTGATAATGTTTGAAGAATCAATTGATACATTTTTTGTAATATTCTAAAACTCTTTAATGAACAAGAGGCAGTTATAGGATTCTGCTTTTTGAAAAATAAAGCTTGTTATGGTTTTTTTTACTTTGTGTAAATTTGATAAAATCCACTTAAGGTGCATTCTCTGACAAATTATAAACGACATTTTAATGAAAACTGGCATGTCAAGTGTCAACCTCCAAAAATGAAATCCTTTTTTCAAAGTTCTAATTGGGAGAGCAGCTATTTTGACATTTTGATGAAGCCACCTTTTTTGAAAGTTCATAACTCTGATCCTAATTAAGATAGAACCCTGGGGATCACACCATTGGATAGAGAATACTCAGCACTACGATAGTACTTCAATGCAGTTTTGTCTAGGATGTCCCTAAAAAGAGTTATAGTAATTTAAGAATTGGGGATGGGATGAAGGGACCCCCGACCAATCACAATCCAGAAAAATTTAGCCTCTATCATATGTAACTATTACAGTTTTGTGCTCCTCATGGGTGAATAAGCAGGCGGAGCATTACCCATTTTTACAAGTTTTCCTACTTTCCCCCAAATGAAATATAATTAAAGGGCTATAGTGAAACCCTCTTCAACCTAATTAGAAAGTTTTCCTTTATTTTGTTTAAAATATACAAAAAAACTATAACTAGCATTCCAAGAGAAATTATGAAGCACTGCCACCCATATATGTTGTGCTGGGATGATCAATTAAAAAGTTGGGCTGTGATCACTAAAAAAGGGCTGAATTTTCAAAAAACCAAAAACTAGTGAGCAATTTAGACATAAGCTTACATTGAAAATTGAACCCCCCTCACCACTAAAACCCTATTTTGTAAGGGAATTTTCAAAAAACAAAAAAAAAACATTTTCCCTACTCATTGAGGGGAGTGTGTGTGCAAAATTTCAAGTTTCTACTATCAATGGTTAGGGCTGGGCTAACTCCCGATACATAGATACATATAAATGTGTGAACACATAAATAACCTAAACCTTTGGTAGCAGTGATTAATAAAAGTGGCCACATATAAGTATCCTTATTACATCATTACTGTATGTAGCCTACCTATATGAGAGTTATTCATGTATGATATATAAGAAAAATGAAATTGTGAATAATTTTGGAAAATCATTTATGTTTATCTCACCTGAAGAGATCTAGTCACATGGGAACTCTGAAACACAATTTCTGTGATCACAGCAATTCAAAATGTGAGCTGTCCAAAGTCACCCAGGCCTGGCGTTACTTTGGACGAATTCAGTTAAAACATTGATTTTCTGCTTAGCATTAATACATCTGTTTGTTTTTAAGATCATAGCTGTAAATGGTGAATTAGAGGCCCTAATGCAATTGTCTTCTATTCACTAGTCATGGCAAAAAGTAACAAAAAGTCCCTCCAACGAACTTATTAATGCTGCAGAAACTGGAACCTATGTTGCAGGTAGTTATGAAACTTTGGGTAGGAATAATAACAGAGTGCAATGAAGAAAATAATGACCACAAGGTTTCATTCCTCAATCAAGATAGTAAAAGGAACAATCATTTTTTTTTCCCAGAAAAAGAGGACACCTGTTGGGTTAAATCAGAAAATGTACTTGCTCAGTTAAGCTCACCCAATATTGTCCCTGGAGCAAAAATTGTGTACCCTTTTTTTTTTAAAAAGATATAAATGATGCTGAAAAAAAATTGAATTCAATTCAATTTTTTTTCAGCATCATTTATATCTTTTTTTTAAAAAAAGAGTACATAATTTTTACTCCAGGGACAAATTTAAGAGTAGCTACTACTCTTAAATTTGTCAAACTAGATGAATTTTGTTAATATGCAAATTCATTTTGTGTCAATAAAGATTTTCCATTGTTTGATTGTAATGAAAAATTTTTTTATTAAAGATCAAGGTTTATCAAAGAGTTTTATTTTTAGCTCCATATTAGATAGATGAGTGAATGAAACATTAGCCTAGTTTATACCCTGTAACTATAAGAATATTAGTACACATTAATGTGGTGGACTTTGGGGTTGTGGCATAACAAGGGTTCTTAGCGTCTGGGTGATAACACCCGAGGGCAGTTGCGCTATATCCTAGGCGAGGGCATTATTAATTAACAAGCATTATAGGCCAGAGGAAATTTTGCGCCTACTTCACACCTGTGTCGGGTGACTGCCCCCTCTCACACCCCTCTTCCTATGCATCTGCTTTGGGGTGAACAATCCCTTTTGTATTATGAATTCTATATATATTTTGAACAAAACAGGTCTGGTTAGTCACTCAATAGAAACGATCATGTGACCAACATCTTTTGGCAGCATGCCATATTTGGGGTGATCAATTAAAAAATTGGAAAAGGTGGTGATCAATGAATAAGTTACTTCTCTTGCCTTTAGTTAGGGAGTAATCACCAAAAAAAGTCTGAACACGTGAGGTGTTCAATGTGCAATGTAAGTTTATGCTAGATTGATCACTAGTTTGTGTCTGCTTGAGTTTTGAAAATTCAGATTACTGCCCAACTAAATTCATTGATCACCACCTTTTCCAATTTAAAATCTATTTAGGGAAGGAATTTTCAAAAAGCAAAAAAATTGTTTTTTCTAGACATAATAAGGAGTAAATGTTGAAATTTTCATCCTATCTCCATTGGTGCAGCCTGTACACATGACCCAGCCAGAAAAAACTTGAAAACCGAAAAACCTATTTTGACAGTTTCTAATAAAGGAAAACTTAATTAAGTTGATGATGGATTAATTATGGCCCTTTTAATTACATTTTCTTGAGGAAAATAAGGATTAATTGTAAAAATGGTTAATGTCCAGCCTGCTTATTCACTCATAAAGAGCAAAAAACACAAAACTGTAATAGTTACATATGATAGAGGGTACCTGAGGCAATATGAGGAAAAAATGTTCTGGATTATGGTTAAATTACTATAACTTTTTTAGGGAGATCCTAGACAAAACTGCATTGAAGTGCTGAGTATTTTCTATCCAATGGTGCAGATCCCAAATCAGAACTTGTAAACATAGGGTAGTTCACCATGTCAAATGGTGGGGTCATGCCCAGTGAAACTTGTAAACATAGGGTAGTTCACCATGTCAAATGGTGGGGGTCATGCCCAGTGAAACTTGTAATGCATGTGACAAGAAATCTTCATTTTTATACTTCACCAAGTCGATATATGAATGATTTTTAAAATATGAGTAATATACTTTACTAAATTGAATAAAATACTACTAAGTCAAACAATTTTCATATAGTTGGGCGCTAATTCACTTTCGCAACCACAAGCTGTCAGACGACAAGGGAGATTATTCTCAAAACAAAGGGATGGTATATTTCTTCGATTTTAACAAAAAATAAATGAAATCTTTTCAACAAAAAAAAAATCAAAAATTATTTCATATTAAAATTTGAGGAAACTTTTTTTTTTAATGGGAGCAAAAACATGTTTATAAGAAAGGAAAAAAACACATCGGAACTTCGATTTTACTCGCATTTAATAGCAATTTTCAAAAGAAAAGCAGAGTAATCGGATTTTGATTTCGCATACAAGTGGTATATTAAATTCACACAAATGATAAAAAAATCACACATGGGGAAAAAATAGCAGCTTGATTCCCAAAATGGAAGAATGGGGCAAGCTTTGTATATTTCACGGCGAAATAAAGGAAAACATTTCACGCTAAAATAAGGTTTAAAAAACAATGGAAGAAATAGCAATTTGAAAGAAAAATCAAAAGCAAAGAAATTGGCGCCATAAGATATATCAAAACCAGAAGTTTGGGACTGGTCAGTTCTATGATGGAGTGGGGGGAGCTTTCTCCTTCCCTAGCGATCATCAAATAGGAAGGGAGGTCATCTCCCCTTTTGTCCACGGCTGCCGAAACACTACATTAAAAGCTGCCATGTGCAAAATTATTATATTTTTATGGCATAGTTTTTTTTTCTCGAAAATCTGAGATAATCAATCATATGTCAGCTACACTCCTACATTAAAGCGTATGAAAAATGGGGGTGGCAACCAAAATTCTGGTGGGCCATGGCCCTCCTGTAGAATCGCCACTGGTCATGGCCCTCTCACAATTAGAATTTTGAAAAACGGATTTCAGTTTTGGAGGTTTGAGCAAAAATTCACTTGGCATGTCAATTTTCATTAAAATCTTAGGGGGTAGCGGTGTTACAAATTTAACTTTTTTTAATGATTTGTCAAAGAATTCACCTTAAATAGATTCATTGTCAATATCTTATTATTTTTCATATCGTCAACATTTTTAAAAAGTCATATGATATGTAAAACAACATAAAATCACTCAGTATTTCATGAAAATGATATATATATATATCTTCTATGCATTCCAAATCATTATATATACATTATATATATGTTATATATACGAGGGTTACTCCGAAAGTAATGCTTCCTATTTGATTCCATGGAAACTACAACAGATACAGGGAGCACAATAACAGTTTTTGTAGCATTAATAAGTTCGTGGAGAGGCTTTTTGTTACATTACAGATAATGTGTTCAGTTGATTGTGATGTAATGGAAGCATTGAACTGCTTTATTTTGATAGGGATAATTTTGTGAAAGCTTTGGGTAGCTTTCATTTTATGAGTTATGGAAAATCTCTGTTTTAATTCATAGGATTTTTGGAGAATTAAAAAAAATTGATTCAAAATTTTTTATAATTTTCTTTTTAAGCAAAAAAACTTTGTATATAAATTTTAAAAAGAAAAGAGAAAGAATGTTTCAATCTGCTAGTTTATGTATTAATGCTGAGTCACTAGTATTTCTCCTTTACATATAAAAAATTCCTTTTTCAGGACATGTTGACTTTACTGTTGAGGTCGAACGAGCTTTGCGTGTCCTTGATGGAGCAGTAGCCATTTTGGATGCATCAGCTGGTAATAATCATTATATTTTTTTTTGTGTGTGTGTTTAATCTGGTGATGCCAATTATTTTTTTATAATATTGTTTTATAAGCTTACATCCATCCATATATTGAATTACTAAATACATTGAAGGATTTCTCTTTCATTCTTAAAAGTAACAACTGCCTGACATAGTTGTACCATTGCCTGACACGTGTATCTTTGTGGAAATGAATTATAAAATAATGAAAAGTATTTTAAATAAAAGCCATTTCAAAATACTAGAATTTATTCTTAAAGATAATATATATAAAAGTGATTCAACAATCTTAAAATAATCTAAAAAATAAAATATATTTTTTAGATTATTTTAATATTGTTGAATCACTTTTATTTTATTTTCATAAGAATATTTATCTTTCATCTCTCTCCTCTTATGTTCATGGGTCTTTATCTGTATTATTATAAATTCAGTTTTAAATAAGGTAAAAATATTTAAGTACCTTACATACTTTTTCGGCAAAACAATCTTCAGATGGTTTTCTTTTAAAAGTACTTTAAAATCACTCAAATAAGTTTAAATTTCAGCTATATATATTCATGAGCAAAAAATCATCAATCCTATTAGAAACAAAATCAATTGTTAATAAGTATTAATAATAACCTTAATTAAATACTTGAGTACTAAGACTTTAATTATTCAATATTGACCACAATAACTGTGCTAAATAGCTGTTCTATTCCAAAGCTTGAGTCCAAACTATCAATTTAAAGAAACAATGCTTTTATCACATAAGCTGACATAACTGATTATTGCTTTATGTGTGTGTAAATATATATATGTATTAAAATAAATATTTTCCTATGGATCCAG
>VCCN01007088.1:3509531-3528333 GCA_006491835.1 Architeuthis dux | reverse complement strand
TTATGTTGTATATGATATTTAGAATGTACATTCCAGTTAGTTTCAAAGTTTTGGCGGAATAATTCGCTCCCTTAGCTACATCAAAGAAGTTGTTGTTACTATTTTTTTCCAAAGATCTTCATTTTGGTATAATACGGTTTTTCTGCAGTGTTTAATTATTTTGATGTTGGCATATTGTTTGCAAAATTAATTGCTTTGTTTAATGTTTCTTCCTTATTGTATGGGTAATATTCTTTTATATCAAATTGGATGAATTCAGATCTATTTTTATTATCTATATTTTTGAACCAATTGATTATGACTTTGGTGTTTCTCCACAAGTTCATGTTTAATTTTTTCTTTAAATCTAGATTTATTTTTCAAGTATGGTTTTACTAATTTTCATGATTTTGCAGGATTAATTAGACAGCAAAGAAAGAAGTCAATTTCTTAGATATTAATTTAAACCTACACAACAATACTTACAGAGCTTTTAGAAAAGATAATAATACACCACTATATATAAACTCTGCTTCAAATCACCCACCCAATATAATTAAACAAATACCTATTTCAATAGGGAAAAGGCTCACTAACAATTCTACAAATATATATTCGATAATATAAAGGAACCATACCAAAATGCTTTAAAACTAAGCAGATTAAACTCAAAATTAGAATACAAACCCAATAAAAAAAAACTAAAAAAAAACTTATAACTTAAAAGTGAAAATCAATATTGGAAAAACATTTTTAAAGATGATTGCTAAACATTTTCCTAATGATAACATTTTGCATAAAGTATTCAATAAAAATACTCTTAAACTTAGCTATTCATGCACTAAAAACATAGCTAAAATGTAAAAAGAACACATCAATAAAATAATCATAATCATAATAGACAAGACCAAATTGCAAATGTATAAATAGTAACAAATGCCCTGTAAAAGATAAATGTAATACAGCAAATGTGATTTACAAAGCCACAGTGAATTCCATAAAGAAACCTAATGATCTAAAATTCTACATTGGTGTGTCAAAAAACAGTTTTAAGATCAGATACAACAGCCATAAACAGTCATTCAATAATATAGAATATAGTAATCCAAATATATCTGGAATTTAAAGAAGGAAAAACAAACCCCTATCATTAAATTGGGATTTTTAACTATTATACCGGATGTAAAAACACAGCACAAAAATGCTTTTTGTGCTTGGAAGAATAACTAAATATCATTGAATTTCCTAATGATGAACTTCTTTTAAATAAAAGAAATGAACTGGTGGCAAAGTGTAGTTACAAACAGAAATTTTTATTAAAATATTTTGATAACAAAACACTAGACAAAAAAATTTTTATTACATAATCTCTCACATACATATAATTTATTTATATATATTATAGATTCACACTCCTGGTAGACACTAATTAATAAAATTTAGAATTTAATAGTATTTGAAACTGCTGGTAATAAAATTTTTAAAAAAACCCATATAACTGTAATACAAAAGTTTTAAAGTACACCACTAATTTTCAGATTTTTAGGCTTCTCTGGTTCAAATGCTGACTATGACTAGATTAATAATTGTAGAAGTTTTTTCATGATTCAACCTTTGCTTCATCTCATATAAGCTGGTGTAAAGTATAACTTTACATCACTCTTTTAGATGAACAAAATAAGTCAAAATTCTCACAAACTTGAGAGGTTACTATGGACTGACATATAAACTAATCTTGCAGGAATTTTGTTGTAATTTTGTCAGAATATATACAGTATCGCCCGTAAATAATAAAATCCTGCTATGTTTGGTTTAGAAGACAATTAACTTTCTATAAAATAGCGGTAGGGGTGTACTTATTTATGGGCGTTACTGTATTTAACTCAAAACAAAATGAAAAATATCTTATTTCACAATGTCTGTATCTGTCTATATCTATATAGATAGGTAAATAGATATTTTTATGAAATGTGTCTATTAAAGCTAGATGGCTTTTATAATTTTGAGGTTCCTCAACACTTTTTTAAACATTTCTTTTTTGTCCAGGTGTAGAAGCACAAACCTTAACAGTGTGGCGCCAGGCTGAACATTATTCCATTCCACGCATGATTTTTCTGAACAAATTGGACAAGCCAAATGCTAATGTGGAACTTTCCCTAAAATCCATCAGGGAAAAACTTAACACTGAACCCTTGCTCCTCTCCTTACCTTTAAAAGGTGGCAAGAGATTTGAAGGATTCATTGACCTGATATCTATGCAAAAATGGGATTGGTCTTCTGATAGTTCCAAAGATGGCAGGGAATATACCGTCCGGCCAGTTGACCAGACTGATGGTGAAATTTTGAATGATGCACTTACCCAAAGAACTCAGCTTATTGGTCAACTTTCTGATCTTGATGATAAAATTGCTGAATATGTATTAAACAAAGATAGCATAGATGAGATACCATTAAGTGAAATACATTCAGCTCTCCGACGGGTGACGTTGTTGAGGAAAGCTGTGGTCATTATTTGTGGCAGCTCTTTGAAAAACAAAGGCATACAACATCTTCTGGATGCCATAACCCTGTACTTGCCAAGTCCACTTGATATAAAGCACGATTTTGTTGACTTCTACAAGAACAGCTTGGTGGGTCTTGCTTTTAAGATCATTCATGATAAGCAAAGGGGAATGTTGACCTTTCTGCGGATCTACAATGGAGAAGTGAAGAGTGGCAGCAACCTGTACAATGTGAACCAGAAGAAAAATGAAAAGGTCAACAGACTCTTCCAAGTCAATGCTGATGAATTCAAAGATATCTCTCGTGCTTTCTCTGGAAACATTGTCTGTGTATCAGGATTCAAAGAGGTACACTGTTTTCTGCATTTACTTGTACTTAAACTTTGTGAACAAATGATGAAACAGCATAAGTCTTCTCTGTATTACTCATATAATAATTGTTGTAGAATTTATGACAAATAAAAAAAAAAATTATTATTTAATTAAATTTGACTAGTTTTTACTTTCATCTTAATTTCAGCTGTTTTTATATACAACTTTCAATTTGGACTGTTGTTTCTATGGCAATGAATAACAGTGTGTTCGTAGCCGATTGGTAAAAGCAGCTAGACATAAACTCGACTCCTTCTGGCAATGAGGGTGTGAGTTTGATTCTTGCTGAAAGCTTATTCTTTATTATTCAACTGCGCTGTTATTTGTTGCCATAGAAACAATAGCCCGAATTGAAAGTTGTATATAAAAACAACTGAAATTAAGATGAAGGTAAAAACTAGTCAAATTTAATTAAATAATGTATTACAATTGCTTCATCCAATAATAATAAAGATAATGATAAAGATTGAAGTTTTTATTACTTTATCTTAAATCCTCCAAACACTTAATAGTTTAATTTTGATTTGCTATTTTTGCAGACAATCACAGGTGACACCCTGGTGTCATCAGCTAATGTGGCCCACAATGCTCAGAAAGCATACAGAAAAAGTAAGCCTACAAGTGACGAATTGTTAATAGATGATGAAGAATCTTTGGAGACTCCGGTTTTGGCTGGTCTGGAAATTCCCACCCCTGTATTCTTTTGCTCAATTGAGGCTCCATCCATATCTTCTCAGAAAGACCTTGACTTTGCTTTGGAATGTTTACAACGAGAAGATCCGAGCCTTTCTGCAAAGCTCAACCCAGACACTGGACAGACTATCCTTTGTGGAATGGGTGAATTACATTTAGAGATTGTGCAGAATAGAATTCTTCAAGAGTATGGAATTGATGCTCACTTGGGACCACTCCAGGTTGCTTACAAGGAAACTGTCAAGAAAAGGTGAGTTTTCAGACCATTTTATTTGACGTTTAACATCTTTGAACAGACAAATCAAGTTAGTAATAATCTTTAAACTTTACCTAATCCAATCTGAAATATTTGATCTTATGAAAGGAAAGCATATCATATTTGATTAATTACAATAACCAAACATTTATAATTATAGTAAAAAAAAAGGTCTGAAATGGTGGAAATCCATCATTCTACAATACTAATGTCTTCATTTGTTAATCTTGTACACCGTTGAACAAAAATCTGATTTATTCAGTGTTAACACTGATCCCCAAAATGAAAAAAGTTAGAAATCTCAAAATGTAATCATATCTAATTTGTCTTTAGTTATTTTGTAGATATACATAAAAAGGCAGGTCCATTAAAAATACCCAGCTTTCATCACCTTGCATCAACAAAAATAACTCATCAGGTTATGCTGGCAGGTCAAGTTACTTTTGGGGATTATCATTAACCTTCAAAGATAATTTTATTGTGTCATGTCCTTCCTTATATGTGTGGTTATACATGAAATACATTAGAATATGCAATAAAGAAACAAAGACAACACCAGGGAAATATCTATTATTTTATTAAATAAAATGTCTAAAAAGTGTTAAATAAAAATGTTTTTCAATAAACTTTTGAATAAAATATTTTGTGGCCAACAGAGCAGACATTACAGAAGTATTGGACACAAGAATTGGTGACCAACACCACCATGTGATGCTGAAACTTTCTGTAGAACCAAGTTCAGAGAGAAACTTCCACCATGTAGAGCTGGTCCATACAAAAGAGAACAATCTTGCAGCAATCAGAAGGAACCATCTGAGTGCCATTGAAAATGGCATTAAGTCTGCTTTGACAGGAGGTAGGAAAAAGAAAGTTTCATATTTTAGTTACTGTACTTTGTCAAATTATTATGTTATGCATGTCACATATAACCAATGAGTGCTAGGTCAAAACAGGGACTAATGGTGCTTCATGACCTTGTGCCAAACTTGGATTTTCTACATGTCCTACTGGTATATTTGAATATGCTTGAAAAAATGAAACCAACAAGATGGCACTATGAGTCATTTTTAATGTATGGTATTGTACTGACTTTTAAGAATATCTTTTTTTAATGCCTAATGCCAACCTAAAGTTTTACAGCTCCATGATACATCAGAAGAAAGCTGCTACCTGCTCAAAGGTTACAAAAAGCTGGGCATTCAACTCTTCAAGATATTTCAATTATCCACTTATCCAATTACCCTATTAAGTAGTATTAAAGAAACTCTTTCCTAGAATCATTATAAATGAATGACTCATTTCTTTTCAGGGCCTGTCCTAAACTTCCCTGTTATTCATGTGTCTGTGTCTCTCCATGGCTTTGTCGTTCGCCGTGGAACTTCTCTGCCAATGATTAGTGCCTGCTCAATAAGTGCTATGCAAAAAGCCCTCCAAGAAGCCTATACTCTTGTAATGGAGCCCATTATGAACATACAGGTATCACACAAAGGCAATTTTATTAATCAGACCTTTTCTTTATTTATTTCTATTTAATCTATCATTATTTAATTTAAATTTTATGGAACAATTCAAGCAATCATTGATGTATCTCTGGATGTGATTTGAGATAATTGCAGTGCTGCCTCAGAATGCTATTCGCATTAAATGATGGTTTAAATTTTTGCTTTAAGGAAATTAATTGTCATCTTCCCTAATTGTTTTAATGAATATTTAAATGTCTTGAATAATGTTTTTTATCCATTTAGTCATAACTTTTTATTTGTATTCATGATCTTTTAAATTAATTTTACTTTAATATAAAAGCTTTATCTTGTAAGATAAATTTACTTTGTGTTTTCTCTTAGATATAGGAATAAAATTTTATTTATTCATTTTGAAGTGATTTTTTAAGTCATGTCTTTCAGCCTAATCTTTTTAATGGATTCTCTTCATTTTTAATATCTTCTCATCAAACTTATGAATTGAATTAATACACCATTTTAGAAATTAAATGGCCATCTTTTTATATATATATATTTTATTCCCCTCCAGGTTACCTGTGGAGAAATATACCTCACAAATATCCTTGGGGATCTTGCCCAGAGAAGAAGTAACATCACTTCAATCCAATCCTGGCAGAACCTGCAGGTTATTCATGCAACAACTCCTATATCTGAATTGATGGGCTATTCAACTGCCCTTAGAACAATCTCCTCTGGAATGGCTACATTTTCCCTGGAGCTCTCACACTATGAATCATTGTCCTCTGTTCAGCAGAACAAAGTCATCGAAGAAATTACTGGATTTTCTCAACCTCTATGATGTTTCAAAATAAAACAGATCTGCCTCAACCAATGTTTTATTTGCTTGTAACAAGAAAATCATTTACACGGGGGTTTGTATGTCTGAGAATTGTAAAAATTTCTAAAAGAAATTGTTCATATGCAATTTACTACTTACTCTTTTTTAAATAAAAAGTGAAGATTATTTTTAGAATATTAGGCAATTAAAATTCTCAATTTCATTCTCAAAATGTTTAGGATTCTCTAAATTTATTTATTTATTTATTCTCTAAAAGCAATTTCTTTGATTGAATTGAATGTTACTTGCAACTCAAAGTTCAGTTTCTAAACAAATGAAAACAGTTTTATTTAATACATCTGATATTGATAACATTTTGTTCTTTTCTGTTGCAATTTCCAAGTTATAGAAACAAAAAGATTCCAATAATAATAATAAAAAGCAGATGAAATCGAAATCACACAAAACCTCACAAAAACATTTCTCAAGACAAAGATTTCTTTTTTAAACTTCTCTGATTATGATTAAAATGTGCCTTTATTACATTTTGGATTGTTGTTCTGAGTAAACGTAAAAAGAGTTTTAAAATAATGCATCTAAAATATGTCACTTCACTAAAAATAATTTATGTCAAATATCCCATATCATATAATCTCTTAAAATATTTGATTTTTTTTTTAAACATTTCATTTTCTTTGTTTCTTTAATAAAACAATTTTTAAATTAGTTTTAAAAAACATTTCTGAATGTAATTTTAACTTATCTACAAATTTGCAAGGTATGAATTCATCTTTAACATAACATGAGTTAAAGTGATATACATTGTACATTTAAAGTAAATTTTAAGAATAATAGGCAAAACAGAATTTAGAATGTAATGAATAAATAGAAGATAAAAGTTTACAAGGAACAAATTCAGGAGAAACAGTAATAGACCATAAAGAAGGACTTAGGGAAAGGATGATAACACATGTCCAAAATAAAAGCAACTAGAAAACCCTGTGAGGTAGGTGTAATCAATTACAAATTGTAGTCAGTAAATTGGAAGTTATAATTTCTGATCATATTTGAATAGCGAGTAAAGAAAGTTCATAAAAAGAATATACACTGGAACATGGCCATGTTTGTAATGATGCTAATGAGACAATAGAAACAAATTTATAAATATGTAGAGGAATTTATGTCTTTACTTCTAACTCCAAATTTAAAAGAGGCAAATCTCACTATAATGTGTGTTTTGTAAAATGTAATGAATTAGGATTAGGGTTAGGCTCATTGGAAATCATGTATTTAATGAAGAGCTATATTTTAAGTGGGTCCTGCTTCCTTCACGCATTGTAGGGGGGGGGCAGATAATGTCTGTTTTTGTTGACTGGTTGGTGGACATGTCAAAATTAAAATCACATGATCTCAAACAAGAGGTTAACAAGTGAAATCAAAAAGAGAAGATAGGATTTAAAGTGTAACAATTATCGTTTGGCTTTATTCTACTTAGTACTTGTACTATTTGTGTAGTTTATGATTTGGATTTCATGAAATCTCTATAAAATATCATTTGCTTTCCAGCGTTGGAACTAGATTTGGAGTTTTTTTTTTCTTCCTGTGCAACGCTGGGTAGCGAGTGTATATATGCTGGTCTCTCTACTCACATTTGTATTTAGGCACGAATATAATGTGGTCCTCCATGCCGACAGTATGAAATCAAATAATGGATAATTGTATATCTGACAGAATATGATAATTATAAAGACATTTAATTGGTTGGGAACCTATATTTGCTTGGCGCCGGTGTGAGCGACTGCTAAACAAGCGGTCTAAATCGTAAATGTAAATAAAGAAACAAGCAAGGGGACCACATTATATTCGTGCCTAAATACGAACTTGTGAGTAGAGAGACCAGCAAAGTGTATGGTTAAAAACTCCTGCCTCTCATGTGAGTTTGTTGTTAGCTCAGTGGTAGAGCAGAACCTGCGTATAAGCTGGCTTCCAAGGTGGACGTGGGTTTGATCCCTGCACAAGGCTTGTTTCTTCATTTACATTTACGATTTAGTCCGTTTGTTTAGCAGTCGCTCACACCAACGCCGAGCAAATATAGGTTCCCAACTAATTAAATGTCTTTATAATTATCATATTCTGTCAGATATAAAATTATCTATTATTTGATTTTATATATATGTATGTATGTGTGTGTGTGTATAATTACTGTTTTTTATATTAGCTGACAAATACAAAGATGGCTTCTCCAACGAGAGTCACTTGGCTAAAATGAATTACAGGTCAATGAGATCTGACTGATAAGAATTGTGCAAATGAGGTGAACAGTTAAAACAAATCTGAGGAAATGTTTTTGTTTTAACATGCATGCAAGTACATATCTGTTTAATGGTATCAATTTTAAAAATAAAATGCCCACTTTTCAATTTCATTGTTCAACCTCCAAGTTGCTTTAATTAAGCAGAATAACATTGGGCGTTACTTGAGCTTAGGACACATCGAAATAATGTATGGGTCTGACCAAGCACAAAAAGTGGCAGCAGGGCCATTGTCTAATAGTACCGTTAGTCATGGAGTTCAAATCATCGCTAGTGACATAAAGGCAGAACTTGTTGTATCAATCAGAGTGGTAAGTTTACTATTCAACAGGATAAAACAACGGATGTCTCCAGCAACTCACAGGTGATGGTCTTGTAGTAGAGTATTTGCTTTGTTGAATATCTCACTCCATTTGTTTAAAACAAACTCATACTACAAATAACATTTATAGTGTATTGTGTATTACTATAAGTCATAAATGAAATAACCAGAAGCTGTTAGGTATGTGAGAGGACATGTACATATTGCTATTAGCTTTCTTTCCCAACATAGCAGTTTTAGTGGCAATCCGGCAGAAGCAGGTAAGGATGTCAATTTCAATAGACAACTGATGAATGAAGGGAAAAACTCATGTTTTAAAATTTGGATAAAAAATATTTATATAATTTAACAAACACAAAAGAATACAGAATGATTTTGTATGTGCACAGATTATTGCAAAAGGAATATTTGAATCAACGAAAGACTTTAATTAATTATTAAACCACATACTGTTATGTACACAAGATAGGAAAGTTGAAAGTGGAATATATATAAAGTGGAATATATAGACAAGGTAAAAAGTTTATACTATTACTTGAATAAGAGTCAGACCTACCAAGTCTTCCACATTTTGTTGATTATCTTGGCTTAAAATTATGTTAAGATAGGTTTTCAATACACTGAAATAGCTGTTTTAGAGCTTCTAGAATACTAGAAATTTTCTTCACCCCTCAACCATGGTTGAATCTCCGCCCTGAGAATTTCTAAACCCTGGCAGGTATGAAGAGTGTTCATGTATGGAAATGTCTTTCATACAAAGTCATTGTGTAATGTGTAACAAAGGCAAAAATAAGTTCTGTGTGCATATGTGTGGAAATATGTGTTTAAGTTGAGTGACATGGATTGTAGTTGAATCTACATGTACAGTGCCTGAGTAGGTTTATTCTTGCCTTTTTAACCAAATCGACTGGCTCCAAACAGCTTCTGGTGAAATGGATTGCAGTGCATTTTGATTCGTCTAAAAGTGTACTGTACCCTATTGGTTGATTTGAATTTTGGTGTTTTTGTTTGGTGAAATTTGTGGCAAGCTTCCAGGATCCACTTCTGGGTTTTATAAATGTTTGTAACTGTTTTTTTGTCATTTGGTGTTTTGATTTCACAGCAACCACTTTCGGTTGTTTGAAATCATGATTGAACAAAATCTTCTACTTTGCATCCTTTGGAAATGATCACTAATGGAATTGACGTATTCAACGATATTCATGCATTTTTAGCAAAGAAGGTTTAACATGGAATTAGCACTTGCAAAAATTCCATAATGAACTTTGTCAAGATATGTGCTTTAAACCCAAGGCTATTCAGATCCTTGTGTTCCAAAACCGATTCATTACATAAGAACCTTGTTTTCTACATGGAGATCCGTTTGCTCTCAAGAGGGAATATTCTGAATCACTTTTTGGAGCTGAGGACTGAAATCAAGATGCTGTTGGTTATAAAGAAGCATGCTCTCATTGAAAGAATTTCCAACAGGAAGTGGTTGGCTCAGCTAAGATATTTAGTTGATATTTTCTCCCATATGAATGCACTTAATCTGTAACTTCAAGGGAAAAAAGAAAATATAATTTCTGAAAGTGAAAAAATAGTGTTTTAAAAAAAAGGTCAAGTATTGGCTAAAAAAACATCCTTCCCCACCCTTTCTTTGTTTTTGGAGGATGCTGATGGGTTCAGTGATATCAAGAATGACGTGATCACCCACTTAATAAAATTATCTTTGTGTTTCAAGGAGTACTTTCTATCAGTGGATTATAAACCCATATTTCTGTGTGATTTAACTGAAATCCCTGATAGTGTTGATGGTTTTGCAGAGCAAATGATGAAGCTCATGTCAAGCAGTCACTGCAAAATGTGATTTGAAGAAAAGCAAAAGGACAATTTGGAGTCTTTCAAGTTAACCAATTCACAATGATTTTCAGGTGGGAGCTGTGGGTAGCAGTGATACGATTATTGCTGTTTCAAAGCACCTACATGAGTGAAATAGGATTTTCCACTTTTGCTCTCTTAAAGAGCACAAAACAGTTTGCTGAATCCTGAATACGAACTGAGGAAGTGTGTTCTGTCTCCAATTGCTCCCAATTTTGATGAACTAGTTGATGGAACAGTGGCAATTTTCTCATTAGTTCAGTGATGAAATATTCATAGTGAATGATTACCAAATTGTTTAATAGCTACTGAAACAATATTAGAGATGTTTAAAATAAATATATGGATCAAACATATCATTTTTTTTCATGCACCTTTCTTCCCAAGGTGTGTGTGTTTGCTGACTGATACATCAAATGTGGCATTTCAGCTGGTCCAAAACTGATTTGTTTTAATAGGTGATATTGCATTTATTCCTTCTCCAACTCCAGTCACTTTGCTAAAATGAATTAAATGAAATGTAAAATTGTCAGAAAGAAGTAATTTTTTAACTTCTTATTTGAAAAGTTAAAAATAAAATGTAGCTTTATTATAAGAAATCAAACTGATCCCATTGACTGTAGAAATGCAAAACTTTAAAAGTAATAGCATTTCTGCAGTAATTAAATCCGACCGGCAAACTGATCACACTGACTAGAAATTATGAACATTAAGTTGAAAAAAATAGAGATCACCGGAGTTATCGTCCTTGGAAGGTTAAAGAAACTAAGATCTTTAGCGTCGTGTGCTGTAAATGTGACCTTTACCTTCCAAAAGACGGTAACTCTAGTCATCTCTACTGTCTTTGTCATCTTTACTTTAAAGATCTTATAAACTCAATCTTAATGATGATGCACATCTTAATTTATATTATTCAATTCACTACATCAAGTATTTTTTTAACGCTCGAGTTTCTTGATCAACTGAATGAGGAGAGTGGAAAGCCATTGTGTTTTGCTTTATTTCAAATTTTCTGATCATAATGTGCGTAAAAGAATCAACGGCAGTTAGCTAGTAAGTAGTAAGTCAATATTTTAATTGGACGACTTAAAAAAAGTTCATCGAATTTAATCAATTAATTTACAAAACTTTAGATCTTGATTTAAGAATATATTATTAAAAAAGAAATGCTGGTGTCGTGATGGCCGGTTAGCTCAGTTGGTTAGAGCGTCGTGCTAATAACGCGAATGTCGTGGGTTCGAGCCCCATACTGGCCAATATACATACCTTTTGTCTCTGTTTTTATAAATTTGTAAGAAATTAAACTAAAGATAAGTCTGACATTTCTTCGAAATAATAGATTACTCTTGTGCGAATGTTTTTGTCACTGTTTTTCTTCCGTATATTACCTGTTATGTTCGGTATTTGCAAATAGAGTACAACTCAATTGATAGATAAAAAGTAGTACTGTATGTACACAGATAACCACTAACGTCTTAATATATGCATAAAATATTTATTTTCTAATATTTCATACTTTACAAGTAGTTCCTCAACTAATTGAGCAAGAAGATCATTTGACAAAAGTTAAAACAGGAATTTTATTGTTACAAAGATGAGAAATTCGGTTAATCTGATGGAACCATAAATATCATCATCAGTGTTGAAACAATTCTTCTCTTCCGTGTACGTGTGTACTGTGTCTGTGTAGACAACTATAAGTTGATAAATAGAACATTTATTTTAGTGTGAAAAAAGTATACACATTGTATATACAAGCACACATCATAACAATCATATTTATACAGTGCGGTGGTGTAATCTATTTATTACAAACATCATAATTCTTTTTAAAATCATTTACATTGTTGATAGCACTACATATTCCGGGGTAATCCTTGCAGATTCGGGCCTATAATCGACTAGTGTAAATATTGCAAAAAGTTCTCTCCCTTGATGGCTAAAAATGTCTAGAATTTTAGAGTTCTTTCCCTTTATGGCTAAAACCATATGAAGGCTCCTGAAATGTTAAGTACGCTCGAAAATTCATACAAAGGCTCCAAAAAGTATAATTATACAACGTATTGATCAGATATTAACACAATAATGAAACTATTTTTTTTATCTTTATATTTAAACAAGGTATGATCAGCAATTATGCTACTAAATGTCATATATCTGTTTTTTGTTTTTGTTAAAACATTTCGGACCACAAACTCGTCCAGGTATGATATAAATAGTGCATCCGACGTGCCAAACTGTCTTTTCAGTTTTTGCTTTAGGCGCATCCACAGATTTTCTATGTTCTGATTTCCTGACAAGCCATCCGTCACAATATATGTGCCAGGGAGAATGTGGTCCCTGATCTCACCTTCCAAAGTTTTTTGTCTCGGTGAGAAACGTATACTAAAAAGCAACAACCTGTATAACGTTCAACGCCACCAAACACCTAATGACGTGGGGGAAAATTTGGAAACCAACTGTAGATGATAAGCAAACAAGTTTGACCGTGAAAAAAATGAATCAATATGCAAATGTTTTTTTGTTTTTTGGGGACATATCTTGCATTTCCATATTCTTCCGTCTGAAAGATCCCTTCTTTTGATGTAGGACATCGCCACATGGCAATCAATACAGCCCATAGAAGTCTGAAGGAGACAGCCACTCAATAAGCTTTTCCTGGTCTTCTGTAAGGATTGAAATAGTCGAAATGGGACTATCCATAGGTTCTTCATCAATAATTGAATCCCTAGAAAGTATTTCATTGGATTGTACAATGCAATATGCAACTGCAGGTTGACCACAACTCATATTTGATTTTTGAGATTTGAAGAACGGTATCTTACAGCGAGAACAATGTTAGCTGGAAATGAATTTGATCTTTTGCGCTATTTCGAGAACAAGATCTTAGATTTGAAGAACAGTATCTTATAGCGAGAACGACAACAACGTTAGCTAAGATCTTAGATTTGAAGAACAGTATCTTATAGCGAGAACAACAACAACGTTAGCTACATAACATTTTGGTAAAAAAAATATTAGACACATTTTATTACTTGGTGTACTTACAGTAGGTGGGAATATTGAAATAAGAAGAGAGAAACAACAATATCAATTTAGCTATCAAGGAAGAGAACTTTTTGCAATATTTACACTAGTCAATTATATGCACAGATCTGCAAGGATTACCTTCCGGTAATCTATTCCATAGTCCCAGCACTCTATTGCTAAAAAAAGAATTTTCTGATATTCAATCTACTTCTATTTACTTCTACCGTATATTTGTGGCATCTCAGTCTGACTCTCATCTAGTAAAGAAATACACTAGGGTCTACTAATTCTAAACCATGCATAATCTTAAACATTTCTATTAAGTCTAGTGATGTTAACCCTAACACTTTTAACATATCCTCATAACCTATCCCCCTCTGGTACTAACTTAGTTGCTCATTTCTGGATTTTTTCTAAAAGATTTTTTTTATCTTTCTCCAAATACAATGACCAGGCCTGTGCACAGTACTCGAGGTGTGGATGGACATAACTCTTATATAGTATAAGGAACAAGTCCTTGTCTATATATGAAAATGTATGCTTAATCAGTTCTAGTACTCTGGTCACCTTAGCATATACTTGGACATTTTTATCAGTTATTATGATACCAAGATCCTTTTCATCATTTACAATATCTAGTATATTTTTGTTCATACAGTAATCGTAACATTGATTTCTATTTCCTACATGTAACACCTTACATTTCTCTTCATTAAAAGCTAATAACCATTCTCTTGACCATAACATTAATTTATCTAGGTACTCCTGTACTCTAACTTGGTCAACCGAAGAGAGATACAATAAATTTCTAATAAGATCATTAATAAATAATAAAAATAGTAATGGTCCAAGCACTGATACCTGTGATACATCACTACTTTACACAGACTCACTGTTTCATACACCATAGGAATTCTTCCAACCAGCAATTTAGTTTGCCAGCTATGCCACATCTTGCAGTTTGTAAATCAGTCTACAATGAGGAACTGAGTCAAATGCTTTTTGAAATCTAGGTATAACGCATCAAAAAGAACACCTTCATCATACAATTTTGTCCAATCTTCAAGCGTGTGGTAAGCAAGCAAGTATCTGGGAAGGAGAACTGAATTTACTATCAATGGCTTCCAACACCGGTTTTGCAAATTACTGCATTATCATTTTTAGAAAAATAATGTTATAAAAATATAATCATATATCATATCATATCATATGATAATAATTATTTTGATTGAGAATACGGTTTAATAGAAAAAGGATTCCTAATATCCATGTCATGCCAATGTTTGTTATAAGCTTTTTCTCATAGGATTTATTTGTGATTTTTGTACAGTTTCAAGTATCCAGCTATTTTTCAAATTTACAAGATGTTTCTTGAAACCTTGTTCTGCACCTACAACTTGCTGAAGAGTAGCCAAACTCAAAGCAGGATTTTTAACTTCATCATTACATACCAACACATTTTCAAGATTATGATCTTTTAAAAAAAATTCTGTTGTTGTTGTTGTAGTTATCGTCGTCGTCCTCGTCAACGACAACAACGTTTCTTTAGAAGATATTTTCTATAGTTTTGAGAAGGGTCATTAATATTGAAATGGTTCTTCGGACGATTGAAATCCTTCTTGTTATTTGTGTTATAAACACGACGTTTCGGCCAATCCATTCTTCGGCCTTCTTCAAGTGTAAAATCCAAGTGTGATGGGTTAAACAGAAATTATGTTTAAAGGGGGGTAGCCCTTATAGCGCATGGCCCTGGTGTTTCTGTGTCTTTGTCCTGTCGGATTTAGATTTCCACTTCTCAACAAATCTAACCATTTTATTCAGCACACCCACAGCTCAAAGAAGAATACATCATTGCTCATTCTTGACAAGCCTCATTTCAATTCTTGTTATTGGCATAGCCAATGAAAATGGTGTGACACTTTTGACCCTGCCACCTCACAGCAGTAACAAGATGCAACCTCTTGATGTGTCAGTTTTTAAACCCTTCAAGACATATTACAACCAGGCCATGGACACCTGGATGCTTCAGAATCCTGGAAAGCCGATCACAATATATGAGATTGCCCATTGTGTTGGTGTAGCCCATGAAAAGGCAATGACATCTTCCAACATTCTTTCTGGGTTCAGAAAAAACAGGATTTATCCTATGTGTTTTCTGACGCAGATTTTTTGTTACTGTATCAACTATTTTCAGAGTAGACTTGCCCATGAGCATCAGCTTTTGATTGGTTTATGGTCTTCCCATGTGGCATTTGTGCTGTCTCAATGTACCCCGTCTGCTGTCTCAAGGTACCCCAATACAGGGGCACATTGCGACATCTGACCACTACTTTAAAAATTGTTCCCAGTCCTACCAGGTTTTGTGTTTCATAATCATTCATTAGCTTGTGTGTGGATTGATGTTGGAACAAATACTGAAGAGACTACTTCCGAGAGGAAATTGACATATGCTAAAGCCATGTTATTAGCGGTAGCCATGGTAACCACAGCAAGTGACGCATATTAATTAAGAAGTAGCAAACCAGAAGAATTACACTATTTCAAGTTAATGGTAGAACTTCTGAAAGCCAACCAACTCAATGTTACTCCATGTGGTGGTCAACATCAGCCATCCACGTGGTGCCATTTTAAAGCCAACCAACTCAATGTTACTCCATGTGGTGGTCAACATCAGCCATCCATGTGGTGCCATTTTAAAGCCAACCAACTCAATGTTACTGATGTGGTGTTCAACATCAGCCATCCACGTCGTGCCATTTTAAAGACGCCATATGCAGACATTGTTAAAAAAAGGGGCACTTCGAAAAGAAGTGTCAGATCAAGGCAAGTAAACAATTTTATTTTAACAAAAACAAATCTGTTCATGAATGCATGAATGCGCGAAGATATAAGATTCAGTCTGCTGATTGTCTCAATCAGCAGACTGAATCTTATATCTTCGCGCATGACAGTAGTGATGAAGGAGATCTGTTAGTCGTTAACCTCGATATCGACAGCGTGTACACTAACAATAGTGACATAATGTGGGTTATACCCAGTGTTGCCAGGCAACCCCTGAAGATGGAGTTGGACACCGGATTGGCTGTTTCAATCATTCCACAACGAGTCTATGAGGAGAAGTTTTCACATATGAAATTGTTGAAAACAAACGTTATGATGCGTACCTACAGTGGTCAGCGTCTATGCCCCAAAGGAAAAATCTCTGTGTCGGTTGAGTACAGTATCATTAAAACCGACAATATGGATCTGTATGCGGTGGATTCAACCGGGCCTGCAACTGTTTGGTAGAGACTGGTTACACCGCATTCGACTGAATTGGCACCTGAATAAACAAGTAATTCTGTAACTAACGCAAGCGTGTCCCATTGTTCATTTTTTAACATACTGATTGATTTCCCATCCATTGAAATCTTCCTAGTATCAAACAATAAGAAATATCCTCATGCAGTAAAAGACAATGCTGAGAATTTGTCACAAAACACTGGGGAAAAGGTTATTGAAGAAATCAATAGGCGAGCAAACCAATTTAGTCACTGTTACAAATCATTTGGCTAGTGATTGCTACCCTAGACAAGTCCACTGCTTCGACTGCAAAGAAATTGGCCATATAGCATATTACTGTTATGCTGTGAGGAACAGCTGCTACATATGCAACTGGCTTGGTCATATTGCTGTCACTGTGACAAGGAAATCGGGAATAGAGCTTATTTTAACTGCGGAAGCTTTGGGCATATCTGGCGAGATTGCCCTTCCACGGACACCAGGACTAGTTACCTGTATGGGAAATCCAGTCAGATTGCAAAAGGGGGTCTTGAATCACGAAAATTCACCAATACACCGGGAGTTATACCACTATCAGTGGCCCCACAGTGCATGAAAAGATCTGAGAGGAAAAAGGGTCCTGGAAGAACACTAATTGAGTCAGGGAGCTGTGACAAAAGAGATTGGAGCTAAAGCAGTATCATGTGGTAGATGCAGTTGCAGTGGACAACCACAAATATGCAGAATTGGCTCTTGAGTGGGTTTTTCCAGAAAAAAGAACAGAAGCGTGGTCCTGGGCAAGACCCCCAAATGAATCAGAAAAATAGAGATGCAGAGAACGTCTGAAGATGCCAAACACAGCCTTAAACGTAGTGTCGATTGGCCTGAAGGAGCCAGACAAAAGAATGCAGATCTATGTTTGGAATACCAACTTAAGGAGAGTGAAAACCAAATTGATATTATGGAGAATGGGGCTAACTAGTATCACTGTTGAACCATGTGATCGAGATAACCAAAGTTATTTATCGCAGGGTGGAAATTCCTGATGCTAAAAAGAAGACTTGTTTGTTTCGTGTAAGTTCAACGTTTACCTAAATAGATGAACTTGAATGTCATCTTAAATGTAACCCAGAATCAACTAATAGACCAATATAGCTAAGGATGCTATCAACAGATGGTGACTAATTCCTGGATCAAGAAGAAATGATTTTTTTGAAGAAAGCATGATAGACAATCAGTTTGAAGTTCCACAAGATTTTGATTAAGCTTGCCTGTTGGAGGTTGGAGGCATCATGTTGTTGAAGGACTGAATGGACAATCTGGAGAAAAATAGGATGCTTATCTTTTTAAAGTATTTAGTGGGACACAGGAAAACATTTTTATTATTATACAGACTATGCTCACCTCAAAATATTTAAGTATTTATACTATTAAGTATTTAGTGTAATATTGAGTTGTCTCCCTTAGACTGAAGAGCATCTATTGTTTACATTTTGAGAGAATGGGTGCAATATTGATTTTTCGAGGTAGCGGAGACGGACGTGTCAGGCCATGTAATTAAGAGAATTAAAAAGACTTTTGTAAGTAATCTTCTGTTGTTTTAAATTTGTCGAGTCTTTCATTTATCATTTAACAGTAATAATAATAATAATATAATAATAATAATCCACACATATAATAATTAGCAATGTGCATTTGTCTTCTATCACCCTTATGTCATCAGTAATGTCTGGTGACATAACTTAGTAGAAATAGAATTTTATGTTACGTCAAACCTGATGAATTTTATCTTTACTTAATTTTACCTTTAGTTTAGTTTAATATTCAGGAAATAGTGAACATAAACAAGAAAATGCTGTGTAACATAATGTTCTTGATATGTTTAGTAGGGTAAACTACTACAACAACTACTACTACTACTACTACTAATAATAAT
>VCCN01007088.1:3490059-3507246 GCA_006491835.1 Architeuthis dux | reverse complement strand
TCTTTCGCCTTGGTGTTCTATTTTGAGTTCGAGTTCCTTCGATATATATATATATATACTAGCAGGGATATCCGGCATTGATTGGGGGGGAAAAAACCTCAAATATAACAACACAGGAAAGCAAATGATATTTTTTTAGAGATTTCATAAAATTAAATGATGTGGCCGTGCCTGCATACAATTTTGGGCAGACCCACAGGGGCCTGTGCACTATTGGGCAGGCTTGCATAGTTGTGCCTAAAACCGTAAATTAATTTTCTCAAAAGTGAGAATTCATGTGCTCACTTTTGGCATTAGTAATTTGCATGTCAAATTGGACCATCAGATTTGAATAGTGTCCATATTTTATTTTCGTGTTTGAGTTGGTGTTGTGGTTAGGGGTAGGGTTAGAGCTTTTGCTCAAAGAAAAACATTTTTTTATTGTCAGCTTTGTGTCAGATTCCTTTAAAAAGAATTCTGCCAAACTGGCATAAGCACCAAGAGAAAGAAAAATTCACATCTGCTGATGTCCTACAACAAACAGAAAGTAAGGGTACAGCAATTAGCATTATAGTTACATTGTAAATAGAATCCACCCTCTAAAACCTTTTTAATTTTGTTTTCACAAAACTGACAAATTTTCGGAAGGTTTAAAGGTCTAATAGAATGAAAGTACTTAAAATTAAAAGAAAAAGTTTTAAAACTTAATTTTAATTCTATTACAACAATGTGATCTCATCAGCAGAGGGTAGAACTAATTCTAAAGAAGGTTATACATAGAATATAAAGAGATGCAGGTTGATGCATGGATATCTTTTTAAAAATGGAACATCTCGCATTTGCATTGAAAAATTACATTTCTATCTATAATTTTTAAAAAATCATATTTATAAAAGTGCTACCCTAGAAAAAGCAAATACTTTTTAAGAGATGATAACAAATGTAGTTTGCAGCATTGGTAATGTTATTGAGAAACAAGTTTGAAATAATCACATTTAATGCTGAAGTAGAAAAAATCACTGAAACCTTTTCATTTATGAAGAGTATCATGCCTGTGTGGTGGCTCAATTTGAAGCTAAGTCTCATGAAAATTAAAACAATGCAATGACCTAAAATGAATTAACAAAATCGTCCCAATACAAGTAATTCAGAATAAAAATTAAATAAAAGTTACTCCTTTCTTTTTACTGTATTTTAAATTAATATTTGATCATATGTTGGCCTTATTCTCATCCTACTCTTATAAATTCATATATATTTAAGAAAAAAGTGGGAATTTCAAGTGAAAAAATTCATTTTGTTCAGAGAAAATGATATAAGCAAAATCCATTGAATGAACAAGATTTAATCATAGTATATCTGTGTTGGCAATAAAACTTCTGGTGTCAACAATCAATTGAAAAGTGCTAAATAGTGTGGAGGCAGAGACCAGAGTTTTACATTTTTGTTCAACCCGAGAGAGTAAAAGCAACCACCATGTTAAAATCATTCTACGAACCCTACTCATCATTTCTTAGGTGTAGGTCACTCTCTCCAGGGGTGCAGAGTTCACATAGGGGTCATTAAGTACACTTTTAGCCATATACTATACTAGTTGAGTACATTTATGAAAAAAAACACCTTACCCCCAACAAATAGGTTCCTTAATGTTTTGTGATATCAGGTGTGCTCAATAACATACTAAAAGTCTACCACCGTCTGACCACTAGAAAGGTGTTTCTTTCAAGATGGTGTCCAAGATGGCAGCCAAATCCTTAAAATGCCCATTACGCATTCATTATTCAGTCTAACCACAGGAAAGGTATAATTTTCAAGATGGCATCCAAGTTTACTGCCAAATTAGTTGGCTGCATTTATGAAAATAACCCACCCTACCCCCAAAAGAAATTGCAACAAAAGGTTTCTCAACGGATTTTTGTAGTATCAAGTATGCTTTATAACATATCAATAGTCTACCACAGTTTGACCATTGGAAAGGTGTAATTTTCAAGATGGCATCCACTGTGCTGTCAAATCTTTTAAAATGCCCATTACTCGTTCATTATTTCCCCCTAGACAGGTTTTTCCAATGGCTTTTTCTAGTATCAAGTGTGCTCAATAACATATCAAAAGTCTACCACAATTTGAACACTGGAAAGGTGTAATTTTCAAGATGGCATTCAACATGGCCACCAAATGCTTAAAATGCCCATTACTCCTTCATTATTGATCTGAGATAAGTTTTACTAATGGTTTTCTGAAGTACGAGGTGTGCTCAATAATATACTATAAGTATACCACAGTCTGACCACTGGAACAGTGTCATTTTCAAGATGGTGTCCAAAATCATTAAACTGCCCATTTAGTTAAGTGCATTTATGTTTTTTGCAGTATCTGGTGTGTTAAATAACATACTAAAAGTCTACCACAGTCTGACCACTGGAATGGTGTAAATTTTAAGATAAATGCACTCGACTAAATCAACATTGTAAGGATTTCATGGCCACCTTGGGATGCCATCTTGAAAATTACAGACTGGTCAGACTGTAGTATACTTTTAGTAAGTTATTGATTATTATTAAGGAGTCACACATGATTCATTATGCGCGTTTCAATCAGAGAATATCTCAAGGTGAATCACCTGAGACAACCATTACGATAGTGATTCAATGGTGCAGAAGCAGTGCCACAATATTGAACATACAGTACGCTGTGATAACCTTTTGAAGGTTTGTATTACAACTTGTTTGGCTCCACAGTGAGGAATGCCAATGTGTAGTTCTACGCCTAGGAGGTTTCTACATCACTATGAATTGTATGAAGGCCATAAGACAACACTGTGCAGATGGTGGGCTTTTTAATGTGTTAGTTGGGACAGGCATAAACAATGAAGCTACTGTTGTTAACATCCTGATAGGGAAATGCTGAAATCATGCAGTCCAATGTCACAAGCTTACCATGGAGGCCCTGTGGAGTGTATACTGGCACAAATTCATGCAGTGGCTGCAAGACAAGGACTTAGAGCTTGAAGACAGATTCAGAGACCTAGATACCATCATCCATGCCTTCCAGAAAAAGGATACAGTGGATATCAAAGCAGCAACAGAGGGCTCTTGACATGTATGGAACCTTTGAGAGTCCTTGCATCCTTTGAAGAAGAAATGATGTTAGACCCCCACCCCAAGATGTAGCTTGACATGGTTTAGGCTGTAAATGAAACATCTTGTTGCTAAGAGGCCAATTCATGTAGTGTTGCACTGGCAGTGCTAATGTGTAAACTGATCTCATATTTCATTTGATATTCTCTTTTTTGTAAACTTTCTGTTAATAATTAAATTTACATATGTTTATATACCAATAAAATTCATCTTTTCATAAAAAGTCATACCAGATAGTTTAAAAACTTAAAAAAGATGTTTACATATGTGTTTTTATTAGGGACTTGACAATAAAATTACTTCCCAGTTTCCATAACCATAAATAAATACCTGAGATGTTATTGATTGATTGATTCTGTGGTAAATTCCTAAAAATAAAAAAAAGAAGCTCAACTCAAATGCAAGTGAAAAATGCCTGATCATAAATTACTTTCTTGTTTTTGCTGTTTTAAATTGGTTTTCTTTTTCACGTATTTATTTATAAAAATAAAATTTTTGCTTTGTACCTTTGGACATTTGTATCCAAGCCAGCAATCACAAATGCACAATGTTAGAATAGAAAAATATAGAGTGAATCTTAAGCAGCAGCAGCAGCAGCAGCCATTATAAGTTCACTGTTTGACAAAGGCCTTTCCTATCTCCTTCAATGATGACCATGATTGTGCTGACCTCTGTCATGTCTTACTGGCAAACTTTTCTATCTCATCCTGCCATCTTGTGTCTGGTCTTTTCCTACTGGGTTTACTGTCCCATAGGCACCAATTGGTTAACCTTTTGCTCCATCTGTTGTCCATTTTTTCTAGCTAAGTGTCCAGCCCATCTCCAGTTTTGTCGTTTAATTATTTGTATAATATCCTTCACCCTTGGATCCATGTTGATCTTTTTCTATTTAGTTATCCCTAGCATTGCTCTTTCCATGGCTCTCTGTGCAATTCTGAGTTGGGTTTACATTCGTTTTGTCAGTTTCCATGTTTCACATCTGTACGTCATAGCTGGTATTATGCATTCATTGTATACTTTACGTTTTAAGCATATTGGCAAGGTGCTTTTCAGAATGTCTTTATTCATACCAAATGTTTTCCAGCCAATCGTTATGCGTCATTTTATTTCGCTTTCATGGTTTTTCTCTAGCTTTATTAGCTGATATAGGTAAACGTTTTTTCCTCAACCTCTATTATATCATGGGAGAACCTTAGTACCTTCCATAACATGAGGTTTTGGTTGGAGAGTACAGAAGTTCTCCAAAATAGAGGATTTTTTGTTAGTGATAAAATGACTCCATTGTAATTAGTAGGTCATATTTTATATTAGAATACATAGCGTTTGAAAGAGCAGCCGTGGAGCAAGAGAGAAACATATCTTATCCGGTCGGCTTCAAGTAACAAAGAGACGTGTTTCAAATTTTGTGCTTACATGCTCAGATTGGGATTTCCAGTCATGTGACGGCCATTAGGGATTTTGATTGGATGGGTATCAATTTAGGATTAGAGAGTTCTACTAAGGGAGATAAATGCTATTTTTAATTAATTCATTATTTTTTTTTTTTTTAATAATTTGTGTCACCACAACGTTACTCAGGGCGATACTTATGTATAATTCATTAAATGTACGCGTCAATATATAATTAAAAAGTATTCTCTAATTAGCATTGTCATTTTTTGTATGGACGACTCATTATACTTTCTTACATATGCACTAGTAATTCCATGATGCCAAATTTTAAAAAAATGTAGGAATGTAGTCCATCCATTTAAAGTGATATTCATGTTACATTTATACGTAATGATATATTTGTCAACAGATAAGAATTTCTGAATGAACAAACTACTGAAGTTAGTTCTTTGTGATTCAGAATGAGATATTGTGTGATTCAGTGTCATTTGCAGACTTCAAAATAACAAGCTATGGAAGGTTATTAAGATCAAATACTATGCTTTTGTCATGTCCAACATTTCTGTTATGTTATTGGTGATGTCATTCAGTATCTCCTATTCACCCCTTAGAATAACATGATAACATTTTGTAAAGCCCACTGTAGTGTAGCACAATGAGACATTTACTCAAAGTAATGTATCAGGTGACTCTGACCTCTACATTTGTGATCTCAATATTTTGACATATGATCATGTTATTTTGAATGTAGGTGTAATAGGTCATCAGTAAAGGTAAACCATCAACACTGATGGTATTTGAGAACTTTGATTTTTGTCTCTGGATATTTGCCATAACTGAGAATGAACCAGTTGGTCTATTTTCTGTTGCTTTATTCAGAGGATTTCAATTTTATTTTATTTGTTTTATTATTACTTTTCTTCTCTTCTTTTTATTATTTCTTTTTCTTAAGAGAAGAACTGGTTTTTCATTTCTTCTGTGGCATGTTCTAAATATTTGTAATGGTTACATAAGCACATGAGTCATTTATGACTCAGGGAGACAAAATATATTTTAGCATCAGGATCTTATAACATAGTTATTTATTTATTGTTGTTAACATAGAAAGTTAAATGTAAAATCACAAAGGGGAAATGATTTTGATAATAAAGTTGATAGAGTGTGGACTGATTTACAGTTCAGTGTGAACTTTTTATTATAAGTATGAAGTAAAGTTTTTATGAAACCTCATGAGCAATTTTTCTTTGAAATTCAAAATGGACAACTATGAATGTACATTTCTTTCAAATATGACTAAGTCATTGTGCATGGATCCATCCAAAAATTTAATCACTTCTTTTGTAGCCTATTGTCCACCCCTCCACAAAATTTCATTGAGAACTTTTTGAGATATTGTGTGGACAGACAGGAGCAAATACAGAAATGAACAAAAAAAAGCCACAAAAATATCTCTCAATCAGGAACAAATCAGGATTTTGCCAAAATAATCTTTAAATATTTGAACCTCATTTAAAAAAATCTAAATTTACATCCAACACCTAAAATCAATATCTAACATTTAAATGCAACCAAATAATATAAATTTAGATGTAAAACATCTACGTTTCAAATTTGAAACACTGCAGACAACTCTGCTGTAACAAGCGTAATTTTGAATATATTAAGTTTTTTCTACAACCAGTCAATTAATCATTAAATTAACTAATTTTCTTCGCATCGATTCAGAGGCCTACTTTATTTTTGAAAGATTTCTTATTAAACATTCTTGACAGAACAGTTTAATTTGAGTGAGTAGAGAGACACATCCTTCAAAGAAGTAATTTGTTGTTGTTATTGACAAAATCTAAAATTAAACTTCTAAAAACCTGCTTCACGAATAAACTTAATTAATCTATGCTTATGTAAGTTTTGTGTTACTTGGCTATATAGAAGTTACCACTTTGTGGATACAGGGGTCCTACAATATGGAATATTACCTGTATAAAGGCTGGTAAAAGTGTTCTGTATTAGAATGGGTATTTAATAATAAACAGTAGTTATTTGTTGTAGCCTAGTATAGAAAGAAAGAAGCAAGGAGCCATGAACAGAGAAATCTAGGTGCACATGTGGAGGTCGCAGGGTGTGAATGGAGGTTTCTGATTGGTTGAAATGATTGTAACATCACTGAGAGATTTGAAGAAGACACAATTGCCATTTTGATTATTTCAAACGGGCCGCTTAAATCTGGTGATTTTGACAGCCATTTTAAATAACGTAAAAAGACATGAGGACACTTGTCTTAAGTAAAATTCTGCAAGGGAAATGGTTCATACAATAGAGAATGAATAGTGAAGACAAATGCAGATATTTGTAGACATACAAGGGGCGAAAAGTTGCCCTATTTATGGGAAGAGCTAAAGGAAGTGACACCAGCAGAAGATAATGGGCTTTTACAGTGCAGTCAAAATGTTGACACCAATACACAAGGCAGAACTACGTTAATAAAAATGATAATTTTAAAATTTTAAGGTTTTTTTTAATTTTGAAATTTTATTTTGAAAAATTTTGAAATTTTAGAATTAGAACACTGAAACTGAAAATAGTTTTAATTTTAGTATTTTATTTGATATAGGAGCGAATACAGAAATGTATAAAATATTAAAATGGAATCTCTCACTCACAAACTAATTCCTGGATCTACATTTTCCTTACTTCATGCATCATTCAACCACAAAATCTCATTGAAATTTATTGAAAACTTTTGGAGATATCGTATTGAAAGATATTTTTGCGTTTTTTTCCCCCCATAAATTTCTGTATTCCCTCCTGTCTGTCCCCACGATATCTCCAAAAGTTCTCAATGAATTTCAATTAAATTTTGTGGATGGGTGGGCCACATTAAGAAAGATGTGATTGAATTTTGGGATGGATCCAGGAATTTGGGTTCACGGTCATTTCGTCGAACGAGGTATCGCCGACACTGCCATTTCGTCGAATCTTTTTTTGGTACCATTTAGAGGTTAAACAACCTGTGGAAGGGTAAAGCACATATTAAGGAAGATGTGATTGAATTTTGGGGCGGATCCAGGAATGCGTTTCTGATTGAAAGATATTTTTCCGTTCTTTTCCTTCCTACATTTCTGTATTCGCTGCTGTCTGTCCACGCGATTTCTCTAAAAGTTCTCAATGAATTTGTGGAAGGGTAAACCACATCGTAAAATTTGGATGTATCCAGGAATTTGTTTCTGATTGAGAGATATTTTTGTGGCTTTTTTTTCGTTCATTTCTGCTCATCTTTAAGCATTACAGCAAGGAAAAGTAAGTTGTATAGCGTACGAAGTGAACACTATCACATCAAGATTGCAAATGAGCAAAAATCCCTTTTGTAAAAAGTAGTACCAAAACGGGGAAAAAAAGATTCTAGCTATATTGAATAAGGGTACTCCTAAAATGCGCAAACTTAAAGAATGTGTAAAATAAAAATCCAGGTGCAATCTGCCTCACAGTTCTTTTTTAACACTACACCACTGTTTATTCAACATTTTGTCACAGAACCTTTTGAGCTCATCTAAAATAATTTCTAAAAAAACTTGGTGTTTATTGTACATATATAAACCTTCATTGCCTGTTGATAGCAACATGCCTTTATAAGTTTTGGGGGTACCTATATAGAAGTTACAAGCATGTAGGTAACAAGAGTTCTGTATTAAAATGGGAATTAAAAAATCCACTTTATTTTACCCTAAAACATTAATTTATAGGTATTTCAGAATTTTACAAGGAAGTATCAAGTATACTTTATAGACAAAATTTTGGATTTAATTCATGGAGGAGATATATACATATATCCAAAATTTTGTCTATAAAGTATACTTGACACTTCCTTGTAAAATTCTGAAATACCTATAGATTAATGTTTTAGGGTAAAATAAAGTGGATTTTTTAATTCCTCATGTCTGAAACCCATGATTTAGCCCTTTAAAGTACTCGGATATCTCAACTGGGAGACGAGATATGAAATTATGTTTGTTTGGTGTATGCTGGTGGCCATATTGTTTTATGCAAATGAGGTAGTTCTTCCCAACTTTTTGTTTTTGAAAAAGCTCATTTTTAAATTTCCGTAAAAAATGTGTTTTAACAAACTGCGAAAAAAAAAGATACTGCTCTAATTGCCAATAGTTTTCATTCATTTGGTAACATGATTTATCACTATTTTCCGTAAAAAGAGAAATAATCTTAGCATTAAAATCTTTTTTATAGAAAATTAAAAATCAGCCGACCCGCGGCGCAAAAACATGTATCTCCCACTATTTCCGATTGCAAAACGGAAGGCAAAATCAACAGGTGGAAGACATGGGTTACCAAGCTAAAACAATTATTCGTCACAGAAAAGATCAGCGAAGATATCCAACAAAGAGCAGTGTTGTTAACACTCGCTGGCGACGATCTTAATGACACCGTAGAAGATATATCGAGCAGAGACTTAAGACCATGAGGACATGAAACACATCTTGACAGACTCGTGAAAGCGGTGGAAAGCTATTTGTATACCAACCCACTACCAACCCCCAAATACATACAATGGCATGCAACATACATGCAATGGCGCTTATCTGTGGATGTTCACGCACAGCAAAACACAGATGAAGTAGAAAAGAATTACACTTTGCCGAGGAATACAAAAACGAAACGAAACAGTCAAGCCAGACGACACTCGAAGTTATGTATGTTATGTTAAATCAATAAACATGCCGAAGCAAGCACCCAGCAGCCCCCATTCCGTTTCCGGTCCCAGAAAGCGCGGACCGGAAGTAGGAACAGGGAAGGCTCAGTTCAGCTCAAGCATAGCTCTTATCAACATGTGTTTTTTGTTTTATCCTTTCTTAACACGCTTAAACACGATTACGAATCAAAACGCATTCTAATCTTACACAGCTACCACACATAAACACAAGAACATTACACTTAGGAACAAAGGTGGGGGACCTTTACGCTTAGTGGTCATTATAATGTTCTCAGTTATTTGTGCCCCTGTTCGCTTTGTTGGTCTTTTTGTTCTAGCTGTGTGAGGTTTGAACCCGTTTGGTTTTTAACCGTTTTTAGCGTTTTAAGAAGACGGCATGTTTATTGATTTAACATACATAGACATTACTTTGTATTTTTCGAAAAGAAATGGTTTGTTGATTTTATGTTGAGTGAGTGTGTTAGAAACGAATTGAAATTCATGTGACATCACCCGGATTAAATTTTAAGCACCACGAGTTCCGAAGTGAATTTGGGTCACTGATCCTTTCGCCATTTTGATTTTTGGGACCATGTGCTGATGTTTCGATTATTCTTTCTTCGTGTTAGCTGGTGGCGTTTTATGTTGATATTTGGAGCTGAATGAATCGATTTGTGTGTGTGTGATGTTGTGATTTCCCTTTCCTTTTTTTGTTAGCTGGCGTGTTCAGTTAGGTTTCGTTTAAGGGGACTATTGATTTTTTTGTGTATTTGTTTTTCTGGGTCTACTGGTGACTGGTTTTGCGTTTCGAGAGTTGGCTGTTCTGTTTTGGCGGGGCATTCCTCGGAAAAGTGTAATTTCTTTTCCACTTCATCGATGTTTTGTTGTGTGTGTAAGTCCTCATATACCGTGATTCGCCATTGTATGTATATTGCATGCCATTGTATGTATTTTGGGTCTGGTAGTTGGTTGGGACCGGAAACGGAATGGGGGCTGCTGAGAGTTTGCTTCGGTATGTTTATTGATTTAACATACATATACACTACTTATTGATTTAACATACATATATATAAACATTACAGTCATGAGGGAGTTTAGTTAAGCTGTAAGGAAGAAACGCATACGAGAGAGCGTACTGGATGCACACCTATGTAAAAACCGGAAAGTTAACGTAGAGCGGCGTGGAGTCGAGGTATTTATGCGAAGAGCAGAAGGGAGTGTTCTTTATCAGCCTCCCCACGACGGCAGATTTGACACAAGGTCGGATTAGGGTGGGGTCCTGCACGTTCGAGAACATGCAGGCAGGAGGGGTGGGGATCCCAAATCCCCATGGCTAGGGACCTGAGGGGGGAGAATCCTCAAGTCCCTGTCACTGAGACAAATGCCATGAGGACCAGGATTGATACTTCCCTGGAAAGCCAGTCCAGTGTGAGGTGAGCGCGAACGGAGACCCCACACTTAGACCGCACACCCGATTCACCCACGTGGGGCGACCGCAGAGGTCAACGACCCAACCGAAGTGCAATGGAAGGGCCTCGCTCTGGGAGAACAGACATGCTGATATTCTGATCCCTGTGCCAGGTAAAAGTTTGGTATTTTCTTATATGTCTGATTATTTAGATCCGCAGATGCGTATTTAATTCTAGAAAATGAAAGTGGGTTCTTACACCTTGTTTAATTCATTAAATGCATACGGCACGATTGCTCTGTTATATCAGAAAAAAGTGTATTAACCCTTATTTTCCACTTCCGGCTCAGAGAGGAGGGGCAAAAATCAACCCTGTGATAGCTATAAAAAAAAAAGAAAAGAAAAGCTAATTGATTAGTATTTAAATTTATTAAAGAGGCACTTCCCTTTTCTCTTGCAACTTTTATTTTCCGCCTATCAAAAGGGGAAAAAGCCCCCTCTCTTCTGAGAAATAAGATCGTTGAACTTAAAAGAACATTTCGGGACTAATTACCGAGGAGAAAATTATTATTCCGTGTGAAGAAGTCACTCTTCACATTATTACAAATTACACCCCCTTTGAACTTAGGTACAAGCGAATTGTACCATTTAAACAGAGTAACTTTTACTCTAAAAATATTAACCGAGACTGCGGTTTTAAAGTTCGGCGCCGAATGTCAACAAAACAAGTCGCAACAAAGATTTGTGGCAATTTTTAAAGGAAACCTTACAAAGTATTGGACAACGACTCTTTTTCAAGGTAAGGTTGCCTTTTTTTTTGCCTTTTCTTCTCTTTGTTATGCCGATCACTTCCATTTTTTACTACAATTTTCTGGTTGACTACTACAAAAAGAATACGAAAAGCAAAACAACTATGTCCAACGTTTCCCGCGCCCATCGGAACATATTTACAAGCTGCTCCTGATTATTAACTTGAACTTAGCGTATGTTAAAAATACGTAAAATATATTTGTAGTTGAATATTATTTACAGAAAAAAAGATCTTCAAAACTTCCGCTACAGTGGCAAAATGTAATATGAAATAAACAAAGGCGGGAAAAATTTAAAATATGACGTCACATACCAGTTAAGAGAAGAGGTTAACATTGGAAAATAGAGCAGCAGTGCCCGTAGCGGAATCTTTTTGAAGTTGGGTCAGGGACGAGTTTTTTCCCCTCCCGTTTGTTCAGTCAAATTCCTACTGCTCCCGTTCTTTGTTTCCTCTTATGTCAATATGTGAGTCTAAAATGTATTCTTATCGCATTTTATTAAGAAGACATTATTGTTGTTTCGCTTAAGCAGAACCTAAAATGTGTACAAAGCAACGTCTCAAGAGTCTCGATTCAGTAAATTAATCTTAGGCTAAAACAATATGAGTCTAACAAATAAATCAAATCTTAACAGAACAGTCAAAAGAAAAGAATGTTAAATTAATTAGAATTAATTTTTAATTTGTCACCTATTCTATTAATGATGCTCATTGGATCTTCCATTATTGAAGGTCTGATACAAAACTTCTATGTTAATAAATAATATGAAAAAATAAATGGATCTAGACACGTCGTATAGCAATGATCAGCAAGCTAATCATGCTGACCGTTGTTAGTGGGTTCGATCTTAGACTACCAGTTTTCCACTCAGGGGTAAACATTTTGCTGATAAAAATAACCCCTACACACCATTTGCAACTATGGACTCTTCAATTGAAACATATTCACTGTTTTTCCCTTAAAAAATCATTTCATAGAAATTCAAATATATCCATGAATCTTTTCACGGGTATTATTAACTAGTACAATATAGCTAGCAGGTAGAGTATGACTAGTTTACGTTTTCATTGACTTCCATAATGATGGTTAGAAGTCATTCCCTGTTGAGACCCTACCTACTATTTCTATTTTATTTCTATTTAATATTTTTAATGAGTTCGAGGAAACTGTAGCAAAAACTTTGAACTTGAATTTAGAGTGGGCTACTGACTCGATTTTGATTGGTCAAAGCACACCTCTACATTAAAAGAACATTTTTTGTTGTCCATAAATCAAGCATTTAAATGACACGTCTGGCCTGCTGATTTCGCTGTGAAACTTTCCTTTCCTTCAACCGCCCAAATGACCTCTATTTTCTCCTGATAGGTGAATCTTAACTCAACCATGTGTCCTATTTTAACAAGAGGGAAGCATAGTCATTATCTCTCCCTCTCTCTTTTGAATTTTTATTTTAATTTTTATATTTTTTAAATATTTTTGTTATCTCTGTCAACAATACAGATAGCCACGTACACAAAATTCCACTCTTCCCTACTGTGAGGGTGAGCCTAGTTCAAGTTTAGTATCATAACCATTGACTACAAGTCAATGGTTATGATACTAAACTTGACTTAGTACGGCACAAGGCCAAATTAAAGGAAATGGGTCGAAGAAGACTACCCACCTAGAAAATCAGCATTCGAAACTTCAGAGATGAAGTATTGTCAAACTCCATGACAAAGTCAGAATTAACTTTACTTTCTTATGTAACAAGAACAATTCTCACCAAAAATAGGGGAGTAAACCGGTATGCAAAACCCCCATTCCGCTACTGTGATTTGAATTGGTGATATAGTGACCGTTAGGCTGGTGTCTGGTGTGTTACACCTGCGCTAAACTTAAAAATGTATAGTAGAATTACGCAAGGCAAGGGCGTATAAGTAGGAGCAGAGTTTGGAGTTTACATTATTATTACACATCAATGTCGTTTATTTGGACAAGATTATTCCTTCATATTTTTGTTGCTATTCTTTTAGCTTTTTAAACCACATTTTTATTTTTTTTTAACTGTTGAAAATTGATTCCAAATCCCCGCAATAATTTAGGACCGAATAAATCGGTTAAGCATACGAATATTGGTTTGGTACGTTTTGGCGCAGCCGTTTGGACGTCTGTGTTTTGACACCGTCTGTGCGCCAAACATATTTTGGCGACGTACGTTTTAGCGCTAAGAATGGAACAAAATTACAACATATCTGTTATAAATTGAGCTAGAGGGATGATATAGGCATATTTGGAAACAGGAAAACCAGCTCTCCTCTCCCTAACCCTGTTTTTATTTTACATTACAATTGTATGCAAAATCCCCATTCCCCATTTTATTTTACATTACAATTTTAAAGCTGTTTAGAGTTTCACCTTTGAATCAAACAACATTTTTTCCTAGCGCCAAATCAGTTGGCGCCCAAACAATCGGGCCATAACGACAGTGCCCAAACAGCCAAAAACAATTAGTCAAAACTAATAAAATAATTTAACAATTGTATACGTTCCGGGTTGTTGGTCATATCCGTAATCGGTAACTAATCACTCTGGTGGTGGTGGCCAGACACCCAGATTTTGAGCACTCAGTTCTGCGTTCGGCGCCACATTGAGCCGGACATTATTTTGTCCTCCTTTCTGGGGTTACCTCAGATAGGGAGTCCTTTTTATCCCTGTCACTTCCTGCTACTTCTTAATACTACTAGTTCTCAAACATAAACAAACACCCTGCCACTTCTGTATACTACTAGTTCTCAAACATAAACAAACTCTCTGTCATACGTTTCATTAACGTTTGAGAACTAGTAGTATTAAGAAATGGCTAAGATAGTTTTTGCATCGAAATATTAAATTAACATGTGGCAGGGATAGTTTTTTTGCACCAAAATATTTCATTAACATGTGGCAGGGATAGTTTTTGCATCAAAATATTTCGTTAACGTGTGGCAAGGAGTGGCAGAGAATGACGGAGTAGCAGGGCTAAAACGTACTGTCGCCTCAGATATGTTTAAAACAGTGGGAACTAAAAACTATGATAATCGTTAATGTATTTTTATTACAAGTTTGGTTAGTCACTCAATAGAAACCGTCACGTGACCAACGTCTTTTGGCAGCATGCCGTGTTGGGGCTGATCAATTAAAAAATTGGAAAAGGCGCGATAAATGAATAAGTTACTTCTCTTTGATGGATCACTAAAAAAAAGTCCGAATTTTCAACAACAAAAAAAACAAGCGTGAATGCTGCCGGACACAAACTAAGGAACCAATTTAGTATAAACTTACATTGTACATTGAACCCCGACTAAAAACCTGCTTTGGGGGGAATTTAAAAAAAAGTTTTTTCAGACATAAGGAGTAAATGTCTAAATTTTCAGCCCTCTAACTCCGCGGACCCCTGGTTGAGAACAGCTCGTCTAGAGTGTCCATCTATTTAGGAATGGCTACCCTACTCTGGTGAATAGCCTTTTGGCCGAAACTAGAAAAAACATTGAATGTCTAGTTCCTTGGAGTCATCCTTATTGCACTTAAGTCGCGTTCATTGCCTAATGTCTGAAGCGACCCAAAAAGGGAAGTGCCGAAGGAACTGGACATTATCTTTGGAACCACCCACACGAACAGGTCCGCTCTCTAAACTCAACCAGCCTTATGTCACATCTTTGCTAACTCTATTGAAATTTTCATATCCAAGGAAAAAAAATCCCAAAATATCTAGCTGTTCTAGAAAAATAAAGAAATTATCCAAAATTGCGGCGAAAAAATATCACGGCCTGAACTTTAGCAAATATCTAAAAATATTAAGATTCAGCCCAAAATAATTTTAAAATATCTGAGCCACATCAAAAAAATATCTAAACTGATATCCGATATCTAAAAACAATTTGTTATATCTAAACGCAACAAAACATATCTAAATTAGGATAACTAAGTTGGCAAGGTTGCATTTCACCTTCGTGGGGAGGTGGTTAAATATTGGTAGTGGTAACCAATCAAAACTCATTTTACCTACGCTCATACGTTTGTCAGCTTATTATTCATGTTGTAAAAATGTTTTTAGTTTTGCAATAAATATATCTGAATTGTCTCTTAGAAGTAAATTACTAAGTGGCCCTAAAACTGTTGGTCTTCTCACTCAGTGGACAATGAACATTCCTGTTCGTGTTGTCAGTTGGGGTAAATGAACGAGAACAATGAACATCGAAACTATGCCACTTAATTAAACAGAAAAGCTGACAATGATTAAAGAAAGCTAAACCTGAAATTAATGAACTTGGATCAAAATTCAGCTCATAATTTGAAGCATATCAGATGCATTTTAAATTTATGCAGGTTACAAATTATTTCACGGGGTTTTAAAAATAAAGCATGTCATTTATGCTTTATTGGCGATCTTTCGGAATAGGCATCCACATCGTTTTCAGTTGTTAAATCCATTGGCGATATTTTCTACAGAAGGATAGATACGCATAAATTTATTTTTCCTTTAAGAAAATATTATTTTTGTGCCCGGTGGATTTCATTAATTATTTTTTGTTCTTTAAAGAAGAAAAGAAAATCCTTCCTTTTTTGGGGTTTAAAAGTGGAAAAGAAGAAGAAATTACTTCATCTTCATGGGGAAAAAACGCAAGAAATTAAAGAATTTCTTTCATCTTGAAGAAAAAAAAAGTAAGATTTGTTTCATTTTAATTTATTTAATCATTGCTTTTATATAAATACACACACTGACAGTATCTTTTCTAAAAAAAAAAGTAACCTTTTATGATTTTATCAAAATAATTAATTTATTTAATTATTGTTTTTCTTATTCGATTTATATATGTATATAAATAAATATAAATAATTTCTATGCCGAAAAACAATCTTTTCTTATAGGAAAAATAAATTTATGCGTAAATATCCTTCCATAGACCATATCGCAAATGGTTGTTGAAAACGACATGGATGTCTAGATCCCGAAAGATCAACGTTTTCCCCCCTAACAATAAATGATATTGTTAGTGAAAATGAATTGACTAAACATTTGATATTTCATTAAAATCTATGTAATTTTCATAAATCCATTTTAAAAAGATATTGAAAGCATTTCTGATTTCAAGATAAAAAGAAGAACGAAGCATTCAGCAAATCACAAGGCAGAACTTTTCCTTTTGTATACAAATTAAATACCGACCACGTGTGCTCAGCCGGAAAATGTCGAATTCTCCCGAATGCTCCTGTCGTTACACAACCACGTGACACAGTGCACACTCTTATATAAAGAACTTGCACCGTAATTGCAGGTTCTCTAGCCGGCCAGCCAACCGATTCATTAATTAGTTCCTTATTCTCATTCACTCCTCTTTTCTTTGCCACTTGATTTCTTTCTACCCATTTCCATCTTTTCACATTTAAACTAATTGTTTACAAAAGAAAGTCCGTGAGCAAGAACTTGTCATAATGTCCGGCGACTATCACAGACCCGATGCCAAAACTGTCTCCGATTTGAAAGACATTGCTAACAAACTGCGTATCGACAGTATCAAAGCAACTGACGCCAGTAATTCAGGGTAAGACAAGAATTAATAAATTGAAAATAGAAAATAAAAAATATGCATTTCATTTGTATTTTTAATGCCTGCTTTGTGGATTTCATTTTGTAGGGAAACAACTAGTTGCGGTTTAAATTGCAATTAGTAAATTTTGCATGTGCTAGTTTTTTGTTTAGTGATAAAAAGTAATTTCTGTTTTTTTTTTTTTTTTTTT
>VCCN01007088.1:3468686-3480411 GCA_006491835.1 Architeuthis dux | reverse complement strand
AAAAAACAAATTGTAGAATTGAACTGTTAAGTCTATATTTACTTTTATAGGCTAAACAAATAAGCCATATTTGATGACCCAAATAAAAAATTTTCTGTTGGCACAGTTCAGAGGTGAAAGTAAGGTTGCTGGCTGGTTGACTTATTGTTTTAAGCAGTTGACAGGTAGGTCAAGAGTGTTGAGTGGTTTTGTGGATTCCTGTAAAATATGGCGCTTGAAGGGACCATAATTACGAGCAATGTGTCACCGAGTTAATTGTCCAAAACAGATCAATACATTTTTATACCATCAAAAAGACTGAAACTGTTTTTGTTTATTGGTAATCACAAAAAAGGGAAAAATTGCTTTAAAAAACTTCATTCTGGAAATGGTCACAATGGAAATACCCAATCTCAAATTTTAATTTATGGTCACAAATAATAAAATGAAATATTGTATGTTTTAATTGAAGTTTCTTCACTTGAAAGCATAAAAGTACTGACCCCTTGAAGGACTTCACAAAGGCTCTGCCTAAAATGACTTTCAATTAAACAAAACAAGGCGGCGGGAGAACTGGGTGGACTGAAGAAAAAAAGATAAAGAATGTTTTTTTTTTTCCGTAAATGTTGAATGGAATCTTGAAAGAAAAATTGTCCTTTTATTAAATAAGTACCAAACATTTATTAAAATTCAATTAGTTGATTTTGGTAGATTTAAAAAATTGGTGTTTTTTTCAAGACTTTCTAATGCAAATTATGATTATTTTTTTGTTTACAAATTTTTACACTTAATTTTCACATATCTCCGGTTCTATAGCATGTAGACAATTTTTTTTTTTTTTTTTTTTTTTTTCTTCCCAATATTCTTTTTTATACTTGTACAAAGATTTTTATGTTAACATTATTTTATACGAGTTTGAGGTGTTGATTTCTTGCCGCTTTCCCGTGCCCATGCAGGGTCATTACTACTGTTAAGTATAGAAGTTACATTTTCCAGTTTTATCTTAACTCCTATAAATGTTAAGTTTAATACCAGTTTTTTAGAAAAGCAATTTTTTTTTTTTTTTTTTGTGGTCAGTCACTTGAGAGCATGGTTCTATAGGAAGAGCAAGATTTTATATTGTCTTTGTATGTTTGTAGGCCAGTTGACATTACTGTTAACTTGAATTGCTGTCAGCAAATAGTAATCTGACTAAAGTTATCTACTTTACTATTAGGTCAGCTGCCTCACATCTTAAAAATGTTATCACTAAAAATAGTGTCTGAACTTTGAAAATATTAGGTGTAGGAACTGATCTTGTATAGCATTAGATTTTATAACTAGCAGTAACACTGCCTGAAGGAATAACATTTCTTTATGTAATGTTTTAAAATTTATACATGTAATATCTAAAAACTTCCTCTACATCTGCAGCCTTGTCAGTACTATAAAATGTAAGACTAATAACGCACATTTTAGTTGGTAGTTAATATTTGTTGCTGTGAAATCTTTTTACTTGAAAATCCTTTTGTTATTGCATAATAGGTGTGCATTTAACTGGTCTTGTTTTTTTTTTTCCTGTCATTATTTGGCTGGACATCAAGTCAGCACTTCCCAAAGTTTTTTAATGACAGCTTTCAGAATTGTGGGTCTGATTCTTTAATAATTGCTTAGTTGCTTGTGGAGATGAATGTGTCTAAAAATAAATCGGCTCACTTTTTGTCTGGCATTTGCACCATTGATATTAACAAACAGCAGCAGCTGTAATAACTGTTAGCATAACTGGGATATTTTATATTGAAAAAAAAAAATAGGGTTGTTGGACACCCTTTGAATATTGCAGACACCCCTGGAATATTGCAGATCAATTGGTTGCAATTTTGAAATTATCCAGTGTTTTATTTTTTTATTTTTTTTTTTATTTTTTTGTTTGACACTTGATTTGCTTTTGTGTAGTAAGTTGAAATTCTAAGTTTCAACTTTTAAAAATGTTTTGGTGTGCCAAAATTAGCACCCAATTTGTCCCAAAATTAATGCTGCTTCTAAGGGAAGCAACTCATCAGATTAATTATCAAGAATATACAATTTTACGTGTACTGGCGTGCTGAGTTTCTTCCCTTAGAACTGACGTTAATTTTTGGACAAATCTGCTGTTAGTCTGTACTTGATTTACAGGATTGTAGAAAGCATACTATAAAAATAACTGCCACTTGTCAGTTATCAAATCTGGTAAAAATTAGTTTTGAGTGAACAGAACTTTTCTGAAAACTTTAGTCCCAAAACCTTGTCTTGTGTGATTGCATATAAACACTTATTAAAATGTCACTTTTCAGCACTGCTATTCCAAACTGCAAATTCTCTCAGATTTGTTATAACTTTCCATCAAAGGTCAAGGCTGCTAATGTTCTGACAAACTTTGGAGTAATTTGTCAAATAAAAAAAAAAAAATCTCCCAACTTTTTTCTGTAAAAAGCATGAGTGATCATTTCCTGTCTCTAGGTTCACTTCTTGTGTTTGTATTGGTTATTGAAAGCCATCAAGAGTTCAGAATTTATTTTATTTGTCATTGAATTGTTTGCACTACTGTTGTAGGAACCTAGTGTTATAAATTGGGAGATTAGTCACATTCACATAGGATACCTATGTAGGAATTGATATGTCATGTCTAGTTAGGTTGCCAATTTTTGTGGTCTAATGTGGGTTTATTATGGTATTGCTAGTTCTAAGTTGTATTGACTGCAGATTCATTGTGTAGATGCTCAATATTATGGTAGTTGATACCAGTTCTTATATTTAGGAACTGTAACTCTGCTGATAAAAATAAAGTTTGCTTTTGTTTGTTATTCTAATATGCAAATATTTCAAAGTACTGATTAGTTTTTGAAAATGCTGCTTTAATCCTTTTAGACATCCAACATCATGCAGTTCAGCAGCCGAAGTCATGTCTGTGTTGTTCTTTCACACGATGAAATACAAAGTGAGCTACCCACGCAGTCCATCAAATGACAGATTTATCTTGTCAAAGGTGAGTAGATACTAAATCAGTTCTATTTTCTTTTGCCAGAAAAATTACAGAAACTTTTTACCAGACCATTTTTACCTCCTGTCTGATTTGACTTAAATTTTATTTCAGGGTCATGCTGCTCCTATCCTCTATGCTGCTTGGGCAGAAGCTGGGCTCTTCCCTGTTGATGATCTGTTGAATTTACGTAAAATCAATAGTGATCTTGAGGGCCACCCAACACCTGTAAGTCTTTTGCTATAGTCTTAATAGTAGTATTTTTTTTATTTTTTTATTTTTTTTTTTTGCAAGGCAAAAATTGAATATGTAAATTTTAATACTTGAATTTCTAAAACAATTCTGTGAAGGTTTAAGTAAAGTCTGAAAGAATCTATTTAATTCCTTGTAAGATCATTTTCATAAAACTGGAATATAGATTTTTATATTCTGATTTTTCGTTAAAGTTTATTTTGAATCTTTTAGCGTCTCAACTTTGTGGATGTTGGAACTGGTTCCCTTGGCCAGGGTTTAAGTATTGCTGCTGGTATGGCCTATACAGGAAAATATTTTGACAAGGCTTCGTAAGTATCTTTTTCCAAATCCTCTTGAATATTGCTGCATTAATTTGATTTTAGTATCAGATTTTAGTGGGGATAATTCTTATGGTTCATATCTTTACACTAAGGGTCAAATGATAGCCAGGTTTGTGAATTATACCTTTGAGTTTAAACACCTGGGATTTTGCACAGTTCCAACATTAGTATGAGACCTGGTTTGTTGTGTTAGGAAGTAACAATTTCAAACACTTAGATATTGAATCTAAAAAAGATTCAATATCTAAGTGTTTGATTATACTAAGAATCTCTGAAAACCTTTCACTGGATGATCACTATATAGTAGTCTGCCAAGGGCACCTCATTGTGGTGTAATGGTTAACAAGCTGGTCTTGTGCATCATTATTACTAAGTTAAGTTTGATCCTCACTGGGTGCCCACACTTGTGGCCTTGTGCCAAAATTAAGCTATGCTTAATAAGTATAAGAGTTTGTCATAAAACATTCAGTATAAGTAAATCGGTTTAAAACTTTGGATCTTTTATTTTCAAAACCTGAAATTGGATTTTTAATGTTGAAGTTTTTTCTGCCGACATGCACTTTAACTTTAAATGACCAGTGCTCCATGTCTGAAAATCTGTTTGATTGAACCCATTTAGTTCTTTGCTAGGCAATCTCCGGACCATACTTGGTGGCTTCTTGAAAATTGAGCCAAAGCTCCAAGAATATGCCCACTATCTCTAAATCTTGACTTATACTCATTTGATGATTACTCAATTTTAGATCTTAAATGTAAAATCTGAATAAAAAATTGCTTATTTACTCTTGTTTGTACACCCATTCTGTGTTAAATCTTACATTCATCAAATTTCTGCAGTTAAATGTTAAGGCTAGTCTTTTAAAATGTTAATTGATTACCTAAATTGAGAAATACATCTGAACATTCTAAATTCTATAAGTAAAGCATTGAAACAAGAGTATTTCTCTCTAGATTAGTAGTAAAAACTACAATAGCTATGTGGTATAATTTGTGCTCTGCACTCATTAATAACAAAATTCACCTTCACCTTTTTAGCACTGGCATTCAGTGTGCAAATCAATTAAAATCCATGTTTTTTTATTGAATTCAATAGCAAGTATTTGTGAATTTCAAATGTTTAAGTGTTTTATTACACTAGCCTGTATTGATATTCTACTTGTATAGTGTTCTGAATATTAAAATGCCTCCCCCCCCCCTCTCCTTTTCAGCTATCGTACTTATTGCTTGGTTGGTGATGGTGAGAGTGCTGAGGGTTCAATCTGGGAAGCTATGGCTTTTGCCAGTTTTTACAAATTGGACAATCTAGTAGCCATCTTTGATATCAACAGGCTTGGACAAAGTGACCCAACCCCACTGCAACATGATATGGAAACTTACAAGAAACGTGTTGAAGCTTTTGGGTAAATATCTTTAAAATATCCAAAGAAATTAAACAATTAGATGACAATCTCACAATTGCATTTTAATTGATGTCTTATCAAAGTTAGCAACTACAATATTTTCCATATGCGCCAGAAATACTATAAGTGAAAGTATGCGCAAAGGCATTAACAATGTGAATCATAATATAACTGTTTTGTCAGCAGATTCAAAAGGGGTGTAGTATTCTTGCTAATGGTTAAGCAAAGAATAACATTAAATAGGAAAATAGAGTTCTGTCCCTTACATTGTACGTAAGATAAATGTCATGTGACAATTGTATTATAAAAATGATAACAATAATAAATGTATTTATAAATTACTATAAATTAAACCTGTTACAATGTTATAAGAACTTACAGGAACATATGTGGCTGTAAAAGAAATATAAGTTCTTGTTTATGTAATTGGCAACAATATGCCAAACTATTTTTTATGGGAAAGGAAAGTAAGAAATATGTATTCACACTAGTACCAATGTAGTTATTAAAATGCCTGTTTAGCGGGAGATCTGTTATCTTGGCTATATGAGCGTTAAAATGGATTGAATATGTAATATTTCTTAAGATTATGGAGATGACTGCACACCGAGAAGATACAACCGAATGAGCGATAGGAAATGCTTTCTCCTGTTTATATAACTGTTGCTTAGAACCTACGTAGTAGCGTGTGGTAGTTTTTATATTTGAACGTACTGTTGCAATGTATTATTTCAAATTCAAGTAGATCAGTGTTTTGTAATTTTTAATTTGCATTTAACTATGGGGAAATGCCACAGAGGTAAGAAAAAGACTTGGTAATGTGGATGTGTGAAAAGTTTGTTCTAGCTTGCATGATTATGGGTCACCTTAGTATCTACCAGGTCCTAGGAATTGAGCATTTTGAATAATATTAAAGCCTTTTAACATTAAAGACTAAGAATTTACTTGTATAAGCTGGTTTAGCATTACTTGACTATTGTATAGCAGCCAATGTTTATATGTAATCAGTTGAAATGCATAAAAAGATGGTATGCAATGTTTTTCAACTCACCCCACACCATTAAACAAAACTTATTCCTTATAACGTAATTTCTTCAAATTGTCTTCTTGGTTCCCACTAATCTTTCTTTTGAGAAATTCTGAACTTTATGCATGGATAACAGTTGATTAAATATTTTTCCAGCTGGAATGCCTGTGTTGTGGATGGCCATGATGTTGAGTCCTTGTGTAAGGCATTCCATCAAGCTACTAATGTGAAAAACAAGCCCACATGTATTTTGGCCAAAACGCTGAAAGGAAAACACATTCCAGGTAGATGAAAACTATTTCCAATTTTCAAATTGTTTTAAAACTGTTCTTAAAATTACTTGTACAGTGGATAGCATGCCAGTATCCCAATACCTTGAGAGAGTTGACCGTAGTGAAAAATACATTTGAGTACTTGCAGTTGAAGGTTTGTTTCAAAAACCATTGCTTGACTGTTCGATCTAAGTATTGCTTTGTGCCAAAGTTGGCTTTGTCTCGGATATCTTAAAGCCACTTTTTTGACTTTTTCTTTTACAGTTTACATAAATTATGAACCTTTTTTCTAAGGCTGCTTAACATGTTCAGACACACAATGCACACCTTGTGGCATGATGCGTATTATCTCTGGTGCACATTCCAGTTTTATTTGAGGCAATATAAACAGCTACGGCAATGTGCTTAGACTCAGTTTCTGCCTTTCTGCACGGAGCAGAGGATGTGCTTATTTTGTTGCGTTATCCAAGGTTGCAGTGAACGTGTTAAAAAAGGCCACTGACATTTAATGTTTGATATTTTCTTGATTTTAACTATTTTTTTTTTTTTTTTTTCTCCTTCTCCAGGGGTTGAGAATTTGGATAATTGGCATGGTAAGCCAATGGCCAAGCAAAGTGAAGTTGCTTTAAACACTCTGAATGGTCTACTTAGCAACCCAGGACCATATTCTTTGAGCCCCAAAGCTCCTGATGCAGAAGTTCCTGAGAATAATATTTCAAATATCGAACTTTCTGAACCACCAACCTATGAAATGGGACAGCAGGTATTAATGCCTTTTTGGTATTGGTTGCTGAAAGATGAATTTATTTTGTACACTTGAAGCTCTAAAAAATGGAAATCAACTCATGTACACATTTTCTTAATCACTATTTTTATTTATCTGCAAATATAATATAAGGGGGGGTAATCATTCATAACCTTATTTCTAATTGTTATCACAGCTGATATCTGATAAAAACTTGTTAGGTTAATATATGCATCCACAAAGGACTTGATTTGTCAAAATCTTATGCCTGCACGTGACTTTTTGTCTACATCTAAAATTTATTTGGTGAATTAGTCTATTGGAACTCTTAGTATTTTAAAGAACTGTTTCCTGTCAGTTTTAAAACCGATCTTGAAGTATAAATTTGAAATCTTATATGTAGTCTGAAGCCTAATTAAGAAAAGCATTAATTTACAAATTATATTTCTCAACATAATCTCCTTTGTCAATGAACTTGATTCAATGGTAAATATGAATTCCATAGATTGAACTTTATACAGTGAAAATTTCAGATCAAAATTCAGCTGACCATGTTTCAGGCTATGGACTTATTGATCAATGCTTTTATTTAAATGAAAAACTTGTCAGATTGCAGGTTTCATTACTCTGTATTCATATAATCTTGGTATTTGGTTTCTGAATTGAATCCATATACACTTCCTCAGGGTTTAATCCATGTTTTAATTTTTTTTTAATGAATGACAACATTCTTGTGTTCAATTTTGTAGGGTTTCAATATTTATTGTTGAACTTTGGCATACACTGTCACAGATGGAGGTTTATAGTTGTGACTATTACTATATACCCATAATACCTCTTACATTAGGGTTAAATTCACTCACTTTCAATCCATAGATAAACTTTATATTTATTGCAAGTCTTGCTATTTAGAGCAGAGCCTTCCAAACTTTTTGCGTTGGTGACTTTAAAAAATATTGTTTTGCAACATATTACTCAAGTTTTGTTAGCCAAGCCAAATATGTCATCCCAGCAGTTCAACTGACTCGGTATCTTTTGAAAGATGAACAAAATTATACTTAATTTTTGGTTTAGAGGGTCTGATCTCTGAAAATTCAATGGTTTCCCCACTTATCTGTATAGTTTTCCCTACTGTCAATTGGTCGTAGTTTAAAAACATTAACAAGTTATTTACCAAGAGTATTTACAAAAGTACCAAGAAAATAATAATTCTTAAAAATGCTGATTGTAGCACTACTAGAGGATTTTAGAATTAGGCTATTGGTGGCATATAAGTCTCATTTTAGCAAGGAATATTCAGAAAAATTAATTTGACTGTTTTTATATCTTCAATACCATCAACTGTGGTATTAACTTAAAGTAGCAAAACCATAGGATTTCCATGTATGTTTCTTACAATTTCGAAATCATAATACAGAAAGTTTTAGTGATGGTTTATCTGTTTATGAATTTATGCTTTAATTTTAAAATTTCATAAGATATTTAGAAAAATAGTCTTATAGTTTCTATCCACTTCACTATATTAAGCTTTTGTATTATGCAATTCTTTGGCTATTAAACAAAAAAATTGTTCATGGCTAAATACTGGTTTTGGCAAGTATAATTTAACCTTGTTGAATTTGGGTTTTGCCATAATCATTGAATGATAGTTTTTCTCCTTCAGAATAAAATCAGTATTAGGTCTAGTGATAAAGTATCTTTTGATGTTCAAAACTTTGGGAAGCATTTGACAAGATATGAACATGGGGAACATTACTAGGCATCCATAATTTTGTTCTCTTGTAGGCAAAAAAAGGGTGAATAACTTCTGTTCAAAGTGGATTACATTTTGATATTGTTTTGCAGGTTGCCACTCGACTAGCTTATGGTACAGCTTTAGTTAAGATTGGCAAAAATAATAAACATGTTGTTGCCATGGATGGAGACACCAAAAACTCTACTTTCTCCAAGACTTTCCAGGTTTGTTTTCAGATTGTTCATATATTTTTTTTTATTCAATATCAAGTTTGAGTTTTCATTTGCATTTGCTTTATCTTATGATAAAATGGGGGAAATGTGGAAGTAGATAGTACCCTTTCATTTTTTCAAACTTGTCTTTCTGTTTAACATGATACCGTAATTTCTTCTGGATTGGTTTCCTACTTCCTGAGTAAATTGTGGTAAAAGACTGCTTGCTACTCTCAGATCCTAGTTATTACTCTTCGTAAGTTTAAATCTATGCACAATACCCAGATAACAAAACACCATAGTCATTTAATGGCATTTCCAAACCTTTTTAATAAGCAGAAAGATTGTGCTGATTACTATGGGAAGATTTTCCCTGATTAATACTTAGCTGCCTTTAAAAAATGAAATGCTAGAAATGTTATGCCTTTTGAAATTTCAAAATATTTAATGCTACATGATTAATATAGCTTTTTATGAATTAAATACTTGCCCATGACACAATGCATCTTTAATTTGTATGGCTAGATATTTTTTCTCTTTAAACTGACTTCTGTTTCAGACTGCTTTCCCTGACCGCTTCATTGAGTGTTACATTGCCGAACAGAACTTAGTTGGTGTGGGTGTTGGCTGTGCTTGCCGTAATCGCACGGTTACATTTATCAGTACATTTGCCTGTTTCCTGTCCAGAGCTTTTGATCAAATTCGAATGGGAGCCATTTCACAGACAAATGCCAACTTCTGTGGCTCTCATGCTGGAATATCTATTGGTAAGTTTTCTACATTTCCTTTCTTAGCCTATTATAGCACTTTATTCTTGTGACAAGTTATCTATTTTGATGAGCTAAGATAACTGGACAGTTTCATTACCTAATGAACTTTGATGAAGCCAGGAAAGGTATCTTTGATCCATTGTTATTCCAGTACTTAATGGCTATTAAGTTTGGCTTTTGCTTGATTTACGGTTACAAACTTCAATTTTGTGGCATTAATTTTTTGTTCCCTGTAATACCACAACTTAATATCCAACCACTATTGTTGCTTTTTTTGATGTACTTGTAAAAGACTAAAATAATGCTTTAATATTCAAGTCTCAGTGTTGCATTCAAAGATATTTGTACTTTAGTCTGTACCTGCTACAACTCTGCAGATGCTTGGAGCTTATAATATTTAATGTAGTTTCTTATGGGTTAGTTTTTCAGAAATAGACAACTTCCTACTTTGGTTTGTTTAAACTTTGATATTACATGTATTTAAAAAAAGGTTTGTTTTTTGAGAAAGTATTGTAAAAATTATTGAATATAAAATCACCCATCCCTCATGTGAGTTTGTAACTAAACCAAGTTCCTAGACACATGTTCAAACCTTAGCAGAAAGGGCAAGGAAATCTTTACTTCCATAGTCCCTTGTTTTTTTTGTTTTTTTTAAAAATTTTATTATATAGATATAGTACTTTTTATTTAGGGCAGTGGTCACCGACCTGGGTTCATACGAACCCAAAGTGTTCATGAAGAAAAGTGGTTCTCGGTAAAGCTTGACAGAAGCTTGATCCCAATTAATATTAGGTAAAACATTTCGGTTTTGACAAGTTTCATTGTGTGAACAATGTGAAACCATTTCTGCTCTTCGGAGATTGTTAGGTAAAATAAATTTTAAAAAAGAAGTTGTTAAAATAAGATAAGGTTTAAAATATATGCTCACAAAAAACATGAAATAAGATAATTTTGTTTAACTTTCATTATTAATTTACAGCCAGCTATTTTAACTAATCTAAAGTTTTGAAAATGAAAGTTTGCACTTTAGTTACCAGATTTAACAGCATTTTTTTCTTCTTGGATAAAGATGTTGATTTTAGGCAAAATAAAGTAAAGTGCAAACTCTTGTTTTAAAACTCTTAAAAAATATTCTAGACTGATATTAATTGATTTTCTGCCGAAAAAAGGTTTTGACTACTGAAATAGGCCAAACTTTGGAAAAGGACATTTTCATTACTGAGTTTGTTTAATAAAAATCAGTCAAAACCCATTTCTCGGCATTCAGTGTATTATTCACAGGGAAGTATTGATTGCAAAAAGTATGCAAAAGGAAAAGTCGCTTTGAAACTAATTGATATTTTAAATTGTGTCAATCACATTACAATGCATTCAAAACAAGGTGGTACAAAAGTTTTGTGAATTGTGCTTCATTCAAATCAATACGGGTGAAATTATTAAGATTAAACACAGGAGAAAAGAAAACTTATAACCAGTAATACTTGAACGCTAGAAAATCTGAATTAAATTCGTTGAGAACCTTTGGAGATATCTTTGACAGGAACAAAATTTGGGCAAAATTGTATGAATTTTCAGTCAAATTAAGCCCTTTGCCCCCTTTAACCAAAGAGTTCCCATACGCTCATGATGAGCCGTGCACTGTCTTCGCCACAATTAGACAATTTGATAAAACTGCAAAAGCAAGTCATTAAATCACCAGACCCTTGTTTGATTGATATAAGATCAGATTCTTCCTGAGATTCTAAAGGATTCTACCTTAATCTGTTATTCTTTTATGAAATGGTATAGTTTTTAAATAAAGGAAAATGAAAAGATGTGTATGTATATATTCTTTCTATTAAGCTGTCCATCTCTGAAAATGTGTTGATTCTCTCACATCTATATAGTTGAGTGACTTAAATTGCCAAAATTTAGTCTGAATAGTCTTGTGGTTCTTCCAATTTTTTTCTGTGAAACTTTGACTTTTCTTTCAGGTGAGGATGGTCCTTCTCAAATGGCATTGGAAGATATTG
>VCCN01007088.1:3379554-3392873 GCA_006491835.1 Architeuthis dux | reverse complement strand
TGAAGTTTTCTCGTACAATGCTCAACACCTAGCTTCACGTTTTGGACTGTGACTTTGTAAGCCAAAAAAGATACAAATTGACAAGGTACACGGTCCGAAAGCTTTCCAACGAGCTATAAATCTGTATCTGATGAGCAACAGCCGAAAACGTGAAGCTAGGTATGTAGCATTTTTCAAGGAAATTTCAATTACACAGTACGAATTTATGGATTGTGGAATTAGTTCTTGATGCAGGTATACACATATATATATCGTTTGAAAGAGAGTTTTATCAGCTTTCGGACCGTGTATCTTGTCAATTTGTATCTTTTTTGGCTAACGATATATATGTGTATACCTCCATCAAGGATTAATTCCACAATCCATAGATTTTGACTGTGTACTCGAGATTTTCTCGTGAAATGCTGAATACATAGCTTCACGTTTTGGCTGTAACTTTCCATGCCCAACAAGTAGACAATATACACCATTGGGAAGCTGATAGAATCCTCTTTCTAACGTTATATAAATATATATCTTTCATCAGAAATTAATAGATTTGAACTGTTTTCATCGTAAAAAGCTGAATACTTAGCTTCACGTTTTGGGCTGTAACGTTTTAAGCCCATCAGATACAAATTGTGAACATATACCGTTAGAAGGCTGATAGAATACCCTTTCTAACGATATATATATATGTATATACCACAATCAAACATTAATTCTATTATCCATAGACTTTGGACTGTGGACTTGAGGTTTTCTCGTAAAATGTTGAATACTTTTAAAACCCAACAGACACAAATTGGGAACATACACTGTTGGGAAACTGATAGCATTCTCTTTCTAACGACATATATATATATACTTTCATCAAAAATTAATTCTACGATCCATAGACTTTCTTCGTAAAATACTCAATACGTAGCTTCACGTTCTGGGCTGTAACCTTTTTAAAATATGGATTTTAGGGCAAAAGAAAAGCTCCGTGAAGATATGGATCATGGAAGAAAATCTAGGAGTTCTTTTTTAGGATGGGCACAGAAAATGGTCTGGCAAATTTCCAGAGATACGTAAGTTGTAGAAGAAAAGTGGTTTAAAAATAAGTTTAGGGTGAGAGAAAAGATTATAAATTAAAGAAGAAAAGATAGCGATTTGGAAAAGTATGTATAATTTTGGTTTGTATGAAAAGGAGGTAATGTGGAAATATGACCCCTATAGATAAATAGTTTAAATGCGTATATTCAAAATCATGAAGTGTATATAAAATGTGTTTGTTAGGAATTAGGATGAGGCCTATATTGACAAATGATAAACAAAATGAATTGTTTTATGTTTGTTTGACTACTCAAAATTTAACAATATTTTGGATGAGAAATGTAACCTACAAAGAAAGTTGACAGTAGATGTTGTTCATTTTTGTTCATTTAGTTTCTTACAGTGATGATTCCTAGAGTGTCGCTACGAGTAAAGTCGAATAAAATGAACATGATATTTTAAATCGGACTTCGTTTTTCTCAATGAACCAGTTTCAGACTTTCATATCAGTTCCTTTCAGCAAAAGCCACTGCACACGAACGATGAATGAACATCAAACGATATCCGACCAGTTCCAACTATACACACCAGTGCAACACACAAGTCGTTTGCGTATATGAGGTATCATCAAACCCCATAGCGTAACAATTCGTCCTAGACGAGTTTTTCCGACGGTTTTTGTAGTATCAAGTGTGTTCAATAACATACCAAAAGTCTACCGCAGTCTGGCCACAGGAAAGGTATAATTTCCAAGATGGCCGTCGAATTAGTCGGCTAGATTTATTAAAAAAAACCACCTTATGCTGGATTTGGATGTTAAAAGCGATATTTCTTTTTCATTTTTAGGGGTTTTAAGGTATGCTTTATCAGAAAAAGTATTTCAATAACATTAGCTAATAGCACAAGAATGCGCAACAATTGTCCACGTCGTTTTATATCGGCTTTAACACATTATTTACGCTGGATTTCAATGTTAAAAGGAATAAATAATCGTTCTTACATTGAATGAGCCCTGCGGGACAGGAAAAATTAGTTTTCACTTTTTCTAACAATAGCTGCTAGCACTACGCATACGTGAAAATGATAATTTTCCGCATGATTTGATATAGGCTCAAAAGCATGTAGGGGCATCCTGGTCAACTATGTTTATCTATATACATCATATTTATTAACTAATAACAACATAATGATTGAGAAGCATTGCATTTTGCATTGTGAAAACTGAATTTGATTCAAAACAAAAATGTTAAGCTCGTAAGAAAGTTATGAATGTCTTTTGATTCAAAGATGTATGCAAACAGTTTGTATGTTTGAGCCAGTTTTGTTACGTTGGACTTTGTTAAGGAGAGCTTTCAATGAAGGGCCGACAATCATTAATTCAAATCAGTACTGCTGTCACTTTCGTAGTCTACTTCATTACCATCAAAGTAATTTTTATTTCCTGGTTGCTGCAGTCTTCACAAAAACATGCAGGTGTACATTTCAGATCGTTTTTTTCTGCATAAACAATGTCCTATATCTCAGTCAGACTTGCAACCCCATTTAATCAATTCCAAGATCTCATCTGGGGCAGGCTTTTTCAAACATAGCACTGGTACATAGCTATCATTTTCTGAGACCCAGCCATGTCATTCGGGAGCTGGCAATGATTGTATTGAGAGGCGACATACCAGGAATGGCATACATAGTTTGCTCTAGATACGTGAGGAATGAACGTTGCCTGTCTTGGAGGCATCTTGGAGGCAACTTTTTACCTTCCTTTACTTTGCGAAAAAGATCTCGTCGTAATCTTTCTAAATTTTCAATATCTTGGCAGGGCGTGGATTCAAGGGAAAGACCAAGACCTGTAAGCATTGTAATAATCGAATCATCATCCTTCAAGAGTAAAAGAACTCCGTACCCACTTACATTTCGATATTCCTGAGAACTTTCCTTCCCAGTCTACCCCTGTAAACGCACATAATCCAAACTTTGCTCTGCTCTTTAAGTGAACCAAATAGAACTCTGCCTTGGAGTTTCTTCTCAATTCGTTGACAAAATCTTTCAGCACGCTGTCCAATGTTCTTTATACTTTCATCTTTTTTCAGCGATTGAACTTCTACCATAGCATAAATAATGACGATTATGTATGCAGTTTGCCCAGTAATCCCTATTCTTCTACTTTCACTATCAGCAGCAACCTCTGTCTCGTTCATCAGGGTAAATGTGTCTGCTGAATAAGCATTAGGCCATCGGCTGAAAAAAGAGAACTGAGAATTGCAATGGCTTTGGATAATTCCATTAATTCTGGTCGAGTAAGCAAAGCTCGTCCTTCTTTTAGTTCAATAATCTTCTCCCCAAGTTTACATTTATTGACCTTTGCTGCAGATGCAAATGGTTTTAATCTTTGTCATTTTGTGCCATACCGATCTTTCTGAATTTGTGATTAACCTTTCTCTGATGAATTCTGTATATCTTGTCATTTTGAATCACGCTCAAGTATGTCAGCTTAGCATCTCGTATTACAGCATTGGAATACGTGTTAACCAAACCACAGAATTCTTGGCCAAAAGGATTTCCAGCATGATTCAAAATACCTTTTTCATTTTCTGATATGTTCTGAGACACACCTAATACTACGAAACACCGTTGGAAAACCGTGTCTAGGATGATTAATGAAGGAGTATTGGCATTTTAAGGATTCGGCGGTTATGTTGGACGCCATCTTAGAAATCATGCCTTTTCAGTGGTCAGATTGTGGTAGACTTTTAGCATGTTATTGAGCACACCCGATGCTACATAATCCCATTGGAAAAACCTGTCTAGGATTAATATTAAATGAATAGTGAGTATTTTAATGATTTGACGGCCATCTTGGAAATTATATACTTCCAGTGGTCAGACTGTGGAAGACTGGCAAAACCTCCAATTACAATTATTTTAGGGGTAAGCTGTTTTTAAAAAAAATAAATGACGCCATCTTGAAAATTATACCATTCCAGTGGTGAAACAGTGGTAGACCGTAAGTATGTTATTGAGCACGCTTGATATTACGCAAAACCGTTGAAAAAACTATTGCAATTTTTTAGTGGGTAACGTGGGTTTTCATAAACGCAGGATGATTAATGAAGGAATATTAGGCATTTTAAAGATTCGGCGGATATCCTGGACGCCATCTTGAATATTATACCTTTCCAGTGGTCAGATTGTGGTAAGCCTTTCATATGTTATTAAATATACTTGATACTACAAAAACCTAGGATTAATAATGAATAATATTGTAATGATTTGGCGGCCATCTTAAACGTCATCTTGAAGATACTTTTCAGTGGTCAGACTGTAGTGGACTTTTAGTATATTTTGCACACTCCTGATACTACAAAAACTATTGGAAAAACTTGTCTAGATAAATAATGGAGGAGTAGAGAGCATTTGAATGGTTTGGCAGACATCTTAGACGCTATATTGGAAATTATACATTTCTAGTGGCCAGACTATGGTAGACTTTTATTATGTTATTGAGCACACGTGATACTACAAAATTCCGTTGGGAAACCTGCTTTTGGAAGTTTTTAGGGAGTAAGGTGTATTTTTCATAAATGCAGCCGACTAATTTAGCGGCCATCTTGGACACCATCTTGAAAATTATACCTTTCCATTGGTCAGACTCTTGTAAACGTTTTATATGTTATCAAATACGCTTGATACTACAAAAGACCGTTGGAAAAACTTGTCTAAGATGAATAATGAACGAGTAATGTGTATTGTAAGGATTTGGCGGTCATCTTGGACGCCATTTTCAAAATGATACCTTTCCAGTGGTCAGACTGCGGTAAACTTTTAGTATATTTTGAACACATCTGATACTATAAATACTATTGGAAAAACTTGTCTAGGGTGAATATTGAAGGAGTAGTGAGCATTTGAATGATTTGGCGGCCATATTGGAAATTATATATTCCCAGTGGACAGACTGTGGTAGACTGTTGTTAGTGGGTTGATCCTCATTGTATCTCCCACTATTGATGGTCTGATACCAAACTGCTGAGTTAATAAGTCATATGAAAAGATAACGGATCAGGACACATGTAGTATAGCAATGCTCAGCAAGCTAATCTTGTTGGCTGTTGTTCGTGTATCCAATCCTCATTGGATCTCCCAGTATTTTCTGTCCGTAACAATGGACTTGTAACAGCCTTACAGCCCACTTGCTCCGTAATGGCTCCATGCCATGAAATACGAAACTAAGGACTTCTATTTTTGGCTGACGTCACGGCCGACTGCTGCTGGTCGTGGCTACTATAAATACAAGGCGCTAACGCCCCAACTTTACCTCATTTTTCGGCGACCCCTCTCGTCGTAAGTAAACCTTTTCTTTCAGCTAACTTATTTGTACTTGTTTCTCTCTATCCATTTTTTCCGGCGACCACTTCTTCCTTCGAGCTAGCGATATTTCCAGTTATCTTAGCCAACTAATCTTTTCGGCAAACAATCTTCATGTCTGTCTCACTTCGCCTCAATTGTTGGTTTGGATATCGTTTAGCATCCTTTCCACTTCTCTTTCCCCGCAAGCTAATTCTCCTGTATTTTGTTCGTCACATACGCCGAGAGCAAGTTGTGTTCTGTCAACAGCGCGATCGAAATCAAACACATTTCTCGCCTCAACCGACAGACACGCTTGTAAACTCCATCCGGACCGTGACTAACTTCTCATTTAGCTTCCCTTAGTAGCCTAGGGGTTAGACCTTAATCTCTACCAACTAGTACATAACTATCTCCTCATTCTTACTAAGCTTACATCTTCTCTCTCCACGATCGTTTCAACACGCATGCTTTTCCCCAATCTTTATGTTCGGCCTTTTTACTTTAATCGACATGTCTCTGTATCTCCCTTTTTTATTAAATGCACTCTTCATTTGTAATCTACACAGGTACCTCGTTGTTTGTTTTCTTCCTATACGGCTCTCGTGTCTTTGTTTGTATTTCCGCGCCCAAACCAACATGGCGGCGTAAGCCTTTCTTCCCCAACAGATCCTTGACTGATCGACCAATCAACACGCCCCATTTGCGTCACGTGACTTGCTACGTGACAGCGACCCCAGCAACAATGGCGGACGATCCCAGCTCTTCAAGCAGCAACACGTGTGCCTACGTGTTCCAGAATACAACAGCCCTTCTGTGGTCTGTGGAAGGAGAGACTTTGTTGTTTGCCCTGAAAAGGGCCGTTATGTATTAAGATACATAACGGCCCTTTTCAGGGCCAAACAACAAAGTCTCTCCTTCCACATTAATATACTGAGCCCTTTTAAGGGCTAAACAACAAACTCTTACCTCTACACATGAAAGCAACCTATCCAGTAACGACCCTTTCCATCCTGTGGTCTATTAATGTTAATCTCAGGGCCAGAAAGTCTCACATCCTACATCCAGCAACCATCACACCAGCGTACCAACCCGTCCTTTAAAGACTCTTCATTTAAATGTAACAATTTTGCTGATATCTCCTACCCACCATTTGAAACTATGGACTCTTCCATGAATTCACTATTTTTTCTTAAAAAATCATCTCATAGAAATAAAAATTAAAATATATATGTGAATTTTTTCACGAGGTTTAACTAGTGACTAAATAAATAGTGATTATGGCAAGTGTAATATCCAGGTTTGTCGAAAGTTTCCATTGAATCCATGGGGAGTAGGGTAATTTGTAACAATAGATTCAATGGATTTTGATAAGATAACATAACGCACACTGTAGCTTTAGCTTAAGTACAAACAAGGAGTCTAGTATATAGACAACACAGCAACACCAACGGCAGCATCAGTAGCGGCAGCAGCAGCAATAACAACAATTTTAATGAAAACGTTCGGTGAGAATTCTCAATTTGGATTGAATTAACCTACTTTTAACCCGAAGGCCTCGGTATTTCCGTCAGTTATAGTCCATGGGGCCCAGACCAAAAAATCACTTATTGGTACCACCTGAGATAGCAAAGTCTAGTAATGATTTTTGTAATCTTTCATATACGTGGGACCTATTCTGATATGATAGCCTTTGCGGGGTGGCAGCTTAGTGTGAACACATTCTCTTATGTTCATGGAAAGAAAACAGGATGCGGTTCTGAAAGCAGATAGAGACTTGTTCAACCACATGATCCTAGTGGCTGAAAACAGAAAGGTGAATATGAAGGAGGTCCTTGCCTACGCACTGGGCCCACAGCACTTCCATCATTGATCCAAAAAATGAATGGTAACAACGAAACCTTTGCACAGGTGGCAGAGTCGGCCTTAATCCAGGATTGGTGTTATTTTGTATGTCTACCGCCAGACTGATCGGTGGAGCCGGTGTGCGGACACCACTCTCCAGTACAAGAACCTTTCATGGGGACACCCCGTCCAGCAGCGTAGGAAATTCCCGTGCAGTCCCTCCAACAAGACCAGTTTCATCAGGTTTCTGGCGGATGAGTGGAAACGCAGAGAGAGAGAGAGAGAGAGAGAGAGAGCAATGCTGCATACCAAGGCGCTGTACATGAACTGTGAGGAGACATAATCTGGCATTTTCCTGACTTCTTTCGTAGCCCATTTCCCGCAAAATTTAATTAAAATTCATTTGGAACATTTGGAGATATCGTGTGGGCAGACAGACGGAAAGAACAACTAGAATTAATTAAAACGCTCCAATTTGAAATGTGTATACTGTTCTTTTAGTAATTCACGATTATCTCCCCCACGTTCTAGCTAAATATCGGCAACCACAAAATATCTCCAAAGGTTCTTTGGCTGTCCACACGATATCTCCAAAGGTTCTCAATGAATTTCAATTAAATAGTGTTTAAATGTTGAAGAGGATCCATTCGCAATTATCACCCTATATCATTGTTATCAGTCAACAGAAGTTTTGCCACCTTGGTAGGTACCAATATCTGGTCTGGCCCTCATAGCTTCCATATAAATGTTGAACATATAAGCGTTATATTCATTATCTTAAACTGTCATGTTTTATGTTGACATTATGACAATGTAGCACTGAGGAAGACCAAGGCTTTAAAAAAAAATATTTTCAATAATTCAGAGAATAAAAATTGTGATCGATTATCACATTTGTTTTCTAGAATTAATCTTTCATTTTTGGATGCCTCAAATATGTTAAGCTTTAAAAATGTGTAATTACAATATTGTAGTGTCTCCCAGCTCGTGGGAGTCTCACTGAAAGGGAAAAGGATGAAGCAAAAGGAACAAAGGACAAAGACGAATGTGATGCTTACTGATCGCCGTCAGTTGTGTTCTCGCTTCCGAACGGTCTTCTTTATTTTCCCCGGTTTTCCTGCGCATGACCGGGGACTCACTTCCGTTTTAGGGGTTTGTGGCAAGGGAGGTAACTCGTGGTATTTGCTCCCTTGCGCAGCCTGGCAGGACTTCACAAATATGAGGCCAGGTAAAAAAAAAGTATAACTATCTCCAATTACTGACATTTTTGTAATATTCTAATTTAAGCCAGACGGTTTTGTCCTACTCTTAAGAGGGTTTTGTCCTACTCTTAAGAGGGTTTTGTCCTGGGGGTCTCAACGAGCCCCCGGACAAAACCTAGATAAAATAGGTCACTGACGTTGTAGTTGAGAAACGTTTAAAAGTTTATAATTTTTCTTGGCTGACGAGTTGTAGGTGGTATTGTTTTGGGGGACTGAAACCATTGGAAGAAATAGATGGAAAAAAGGAAAAAAAGATGATCTTCCAGGCACTTTTCCAGTGTGTCTGTGGGAACGTGCGGTACAGATGCCATTTTTAGAAGTCGCACGCGTCGTCCACCATGATTGTTCTCTTGTTTAGTTTTTATTCAATAAACATTCATGTATTAACGTTTTTATTTTCATATCTTTCTTCTTTTTTTCTGATTCTCTCGTTCTTTTAATGAACAGAAAAGCGGGTGGGGTAGGTCGATGAAAGTCATTAGAATGTGGGAAGGGAAAACGCCATGCACCCGGGAATTGTGTTAAGTCGAATTTCCATCTTGTTCTTCTTTCATTCGTAAATGAGTTCAGTACATTATTTTTAATCAGAAATATTTTGATTACAGGACAATGATTAATAAAAATCTTTTTTTAAATTAAACATTATCCCACTTTTAAAATTTATTAACAAGATAACATGCATCATATTGCCAAATAATGGGGTATTTTTTAAACTGTTTATTACGAAAAAATAAATTTAAAAAATAAGATAAAAATAATAGATCCATAGACTTTGAACTGGGTACTTGAAGTTTTCTTCGTAAAATGCTGAATACTTAGCTTCACGTTTTGAGCTGTAACCTTTTAAGCCCAATAGATACAAATTGACATCGTTGGAAAGCTGAGGAAATTCTCTTTCCAACGATATATATGTATATATGTATATACCTATTTCATAAATTAAATCCACAATTTTTTCTGAAAGAAGACACCCTAAGGAACATTTTGGTACCCTAAATGTAGAATCATGGGGTGGGGGTGCACGGTAGCTCCTGTTGGCCCCCGGACTATAAAGGTATTTAAGTAAAATATGAAAATACAAACTTGTGGTTAGCCGATGTGAACACATTGGTGTCCCAAGTCCAAAATCGTTGTTTGTTGTTTGGGGTGTAAGCCCCCCCCCCCGTTCAAAACCAAATTTAATTTGAAAACAGCTCTTGCTGGGAGCCGACCGAGAACTTGTATCAATTAAACTCCTGAACAATGTCTTCAGTTCGCAATACGACGTCCAACTGGACTCCTTGCCAACACCATATTCAGTGACATCAACAACGTTTAAGATTGTGTCTGTCTATTTGCCAGCACCCATGTGTGTGCTCCTGTACTCACTATCAACTCATTCAAAGATCTACAATATTCGAGGGAATATTCACTTTCCTCTTCATCAAGTAGCGTACATTTTTATCGATGCCCAATTTGTACGTAAATATTTTGTTCATCCTCTACTAGTATAATATACATAAAAACACTTTCTTGTTATCGTTAAAAATGTCTTGTTCTCTCATTCCTGACGTTAATTTGCATACATTCCGCCACTTTTCAAGAGCAACCTACCCGTTACCCTCAGTAACCCATTCCAACATTCGGAAAGATTGACAAAAGCAGACAATCGGAAAAGATTTGCAGATTTCCTAGTTAAAAAAGTGATATTTGCATGCTCTCATCCAGCCAAATCCTTACTCAGAAACTCTTGTTTGCTGACCGGGGAAGCTCACTCTCTCGACGTCAGGTTGTATTTATTTTATACTGAACCGTAACAACAATACATTCCATCCTTACAATCCCTGGAACTTTCTCTCTCTCTCTCTCTCTCTCTCTCTCTCTCTCTCTCTCTCTCTCGCAAGCTTTCGTGTGTCGTGAAACTGTTCCCTGGGAACATGTGACATGGATTTGTCACTGTCAGGGGACAATGTCCGTATTGGCTTGCACTACGTCCGTTTGTTTTGTCGGCACAAAATCAGATATTTATCTTCGTGTCATCGATATTTTTGTAGGGTCATGTCGTTGGTGTACTTTCCATTGACCTTGCTAAGAGAACACGTTAAGTAAAGCCAACTTCTCTTCCCATTTAAAGTTTTAATACAATATCACAGAGTATAAATATTTTGATCCTCATACACGGTATTCATTGCCGTAACTGCGTAGACGTCATGGATGATGGTCAAGTTAAGAAGTTAGTTCTTTAATGAAAAACGTTGCTGCATAATAGATAACATGAGTCCAAGCAATTGTATAGATTTCATAGGAAATAAATTGGAAGAAGAAAGCCGATCCGTTAACAAACATGATAGGTGAATCTGACTAAGTACACATTTCCTTAAGATAACACATTGAAACAGTATTTTATTTAATATCATAATCTTTAGACCATTTTATGACTGCGATAACTGCTGTTATCAATAAAGTAACTGAAATACTTTGAAAACTTTCGCATGAATGATGGACAAATTGGGATTTGGCAATCTTATGTTTAAATATGCTAAAAGTAGATCAATGTTTCTTGGGACAATTTTAATTCCTATGCAGTTATGTTAAATTACACGACGTTTTTATAAGCTAGAATGCTTATAAAAACGTTGTGTAATGGCAATGAGAATTATTATTAATTTTTGACTAGGATTTCTTTCATCTTATTTATGTTTCTTATTGACACCTAGTAGTAATAAGATGTAATAGTTATAAGCCGTCCGAGCTTCTGAAATGAAGTATTGTTAATTATTATTAATTTTGACTAGTATTTCTTTCATCTTAATTTCAATTTGCTTTTTATCGCAACTACTCAGACCACCACTCTACGGCTGTTAGTAAACAACGCAGATCGGAATTAAAGATAAGCATTCTGTGAGACTCGAACTAATATCCCTTTTTCATCGGGAAGCCTGTCTTAGCAAGACAGCTTCTCTACCTATTGAGCTACGAAAGGCAATGCTTACAAAGGCTCAAATCTAACCATATAACTTTATTCATTATTTTACACCAATGTCCGGCGTTGTTATCTTTATTGTTTGTTTAAATACACTATTAGTATTAGTAGTAATATTATCTTGAATTTTATTATTAGATGAAGTATTGTCACTCATTATTAATTTTTGACTTCTATTTCTTTCATCTTAATTTAAGTTGCTTTTTATGTCCTATAATTCTATTCTATTCTATTCTAACTGTCTCAGTAGATGCGATAAAAACAACTGAAATTAAGATGAAAGAAAAACTATCCAAACATTACAATGCTTCATCTAATAATAAAATCCAAGATAATATTACTATGGCAATGACGTTTCTGATCACACACACTTCAAAATAAGAACATCTGGGAATTGGATAGTTTACTAATGTGAAAATGAATCTAAAAAATATCAAATGAAATTTCTGGAAGGAATTTATCAAATATTATTTTTTTAAAATCATTTCTTAAAATGTCATCAGAAGTCTTTAGCATTTCCGTCCTTTGAAATATGGAAACTACGACACGGGTGTTTGACGCATTCCAAAATATGAGAAACTCCAACATATGTGGTTCGGCTCAGCTCTCTCAAAAATTGTCAAAGAGCGTAACAATTGTTGTCATCTTTTTTCTGGAATCAATAAATGTGTATGATATCCCTGTTTGTGCTCGGTGGTAGTGAAAGGTCATTATTTGCCCCTGTGCAATATTTTCAGTCGTTATCATAGAATCTGTGGGACCTCCCTCATCAAATCTGTGGGACCTCCCTCATTCAAGCAGTGTCAACCACGTAGCACTTGCAACTAAATGTCACCACTGAGCCTTTGATTTCATTTTGGAAATTTGCAACAGTTTTCCCAAATTCCCGTAGTTGTTGAGATAAGTTTTGCAATTTGCAATGTACTTATTGTCAACTCTGAAGACGAAAAACGTCGACCAATTGGACAGGTATTTGGCTTGATGTGGCCAAAACTAGAAAATAAACCAACGTGACAGAAAACAAATACAAACAAATAAACCAACGTGACAGAAGACAAATACAAACAAATAAACCAACGTGACAGAAGACAAATACAAACAAATAAACCAATCTGTTTTTAGGCACAGGTGCGCGTGCCGCTCTCGAACGTCTTGTGGAGGATCCAATGCAACACTAGAATAAGTGAATTAAACAAAAAAAGCAAAAAAACTGTAAGTGATTTTGCAAGTTGTCATCGTAAAAAGCTGCCACTCGCTGTAGCATTTGTTGACTTCAAAAAGGCCTTCGACTCAGTCATCGATGTGATGTCCTGCCAGGCTGCGCAAGGGAGCAAATACCACGAGTTACCTCCCTTGCCACAAACCCATAAAACGGAAGTGAGTCCCCGGTCATGTGCCAGGCAGACCGGGAAAAATAAAGAAGACCGCTCGCTGACGGCGATCAGTAAGCATCACATTTGTCTTTGTCCTTTGTTCCTTTGCTTCATATTTCCCTTTCAGTGAGATTCCCACGAGCTGGGAGACACTACAATCGATGCATCACACAACAAGGAGTAGGCCGGAGTTCTGCAACTCAGTAGCACCTTTTTCAGGCTATATAAAGACTCGGAGCCCTTTCACCTCGAAAAAAGAGTAAGACAAGGCGACACTAGCTCACCTAAACTCTTCAAAGCTTGCCTCGAGATGATCTTCCGAAATTTAAACTGGAAAAAATAAAGGAATCAAAATTGATGGTGAATACCTAAGTAATCTAGGATTTGCTGATGACATGTCTCCAGAGAATGTTAGACGAACTGAATGAAGAAAGCAAGAAAGTAGTCACATCGACTTCAGTCAAACCAATGTCATAAGCAACAAATATGTTGAGGACAGAGACACAACGATCAAAATCG
>VCCN01007088.1:3212010-3226684 GCA_006491835.1 Architeuthis dux | reverse complement strand
ATATGTGTGTGTGTGTGTAAATTGTGTAAATACATCAACTTCTGTTCATAACTAATGAGTTTGAGGCTGAATAAACACAACATTTGGTCTGCCTGTAAATATACACAAATACCTATTAGATTTAATCTGTAGATGGAGTCTGCCTCTGTAGTGAATAGGAATGAAGGGAAAAAAAGAAAAATCTATCTAAATTCATTGGAGTAGAAATTCTGTTCTTGAAAGAAATAGAACGAAAACAGTGAATATCGGATGGGAAATCTCAAAACCTTGCAAATGGCTTTTTCATTCAGATCCTATTTCCATTTGTTTTGTGCTTGTTGTTTACTAATTTTCTACCAGTCAATTATCTGCTCATTGTCAAATGATCCAGAATTTCTTCAAGATAAAAAGTCTGCTCAAAATGACTGGGAAATTTTCAACCATTTTTGCAAATGTTATATATTTTTTACCTCAAGCATTCATCCTTTGCATTTATTGTTACAGTGTTTTCATCTTCTGCATGTTACAGTGTTTTCATATTCTGCATGTTACAGTGTTTTCATCTTCTGCATGGATCAATTACAATATTTGATGCAATATAAGACCCATTTTTCTTTCAAAAAAAATTGCTCAAAAAATATCCCCCGGGTCTTATATGCGAAGTTGAGGTATCTGGTAGGCTAATGTTTACCCAGATATGTAATGAATTTACATATTTCATTCGTTTCTTTATCATTCAGTTAAAAGAAAAAATTATCTGAGGCATCCAATTAAAATCTAGGAATTTACTTTGAACTCTTCTTCATTATGCTTATGAATAATAATGTTTGGAATCCTATTCTTCAATCTGCATCAGAAACATATGAAACTTTGATCATGCAAAGAAATCTATACTCTCATATTTGAAGACTGGAAATTACCAATTAAAATGTGATTCTTACAAATGTATTAATCCAAAATGTGAAATATTTATAGCAAACTAGTAGAAATTACGTATTTATTGGATAGACCAACTTTAACACAAGATCACATTTGTAGAGTAAGGATCAATCTCAATGATATGATCCTAACATGCTATGAGTGCTCAAAGCTGCATAGAAATAATTATATTCCACAGTATAATTGTTTTTCCATATCTTCTAATATTGCTTGATAAAAGATTCATAAATATAAAAGTTTGGAGAGAATTATTAGGGCTGTACCATCTTTTTTGTGTTAAATAATGACAGCATTGTTATTGCAACTTTCTATTTAGTAAGGTAAATTAATATATTGCCTCTCAGAATTTTATCACATTTTTTAAAAATTAGTCATTTTCCACATAAAGTCAAGTTTGGAATGTTAAGAAATTGTCAAAGAAATAAGTAATTGTAACTTGTAATTTTGACAAGGTGCTTAGCAGGTCAATGTTATCACTTGATAGAATTAGATTCTTAATTTGCATATATCTATACTATTGTAATGTTTAGCATATATGAAAATGAGTTTAAGTACACTTTTACTTATATAACAAGCATTTAGTTTAGTTTAGAAATATCAGACAAATAATCTGTATTATAAATGTTTGTGATTTTTCAACAAAATTTAAACTCTTAATCAGTCTTAAATCTGGCCTGCTTCCACTAACTTTGAGTTGCATTTTGTATTTATGAATGTATGTTTATGCATAATGGTCTGTAATGCAAGTCTCCTTCATTTTGGAATATCTTTTTTACCTTATCTCACTGAATTTGTTCCTCTATTAAATAATCTCCCTTTGCTCCGCCATCATTTCCTACCCTACCATCAATCTCTCAATTCCACCTGAAAATGTGGTTTATGTAGGTATTTACAAAGCTTAGCTTAGTCTGGCACAAGGCAGAGGCCGCACGTGGGAATAGACAGACCCTGCAACTGTGTTGGGAGCCGGAGCTCTGGGGCCGCAATCAGACCTTCAGTTTAATCCATTTACTTTTGTGAGGGGCGCAAATTTAACAATTTGCAGGGGGGGTGCAGTTGGGCCTAGAGTCGCCATTGCACAAGGCCACAATTGTGAGGCATCCAATAAGGATTGAACTAATCACAGTAGTGATAGTCTACTAGATAAGCTTACTAATGATTATCTCACGGCGAAGCACGCAAATGCTTGACTGGGTGTCTTTTTGGACAAACTGACTCAAGTTTGGGGTATTTAAAAATATAAAAAAAACTATTTTTTTTTTTTACATCTGTAATTTTTCAAATGTGCCTTGTTTGAAAGCTTTTGATAACTTTAACAATCTTTTTGGAGTTGCAGTGAACAAATTAAAAATTTTAATAATTTTAATAAAAAAGAAATTACTATAGGAATAACCTGGTGACTGTTTTTGCATGTTTTTTTCTCTAGTACATACACATTGTGTCAGTGAAAGTCTATGACTAACCCTCACTGCTTTCTCCATGTTTAATACTAACTTTCTCTGTGGTAAGTGTTTCTCTTTTATACTTAACTAGCATAGTTCCCGACAGAAATGACGGGTTTATTTATGTATGAATAAATTATACAAATATATATTTTAGCATAAATGTATTTATTGCAAACAATAAACATATACCTCGAACAAAATTTATTTTTCTGTCGATTTTCTACAACTTTTAATATTTTCTGTTTTTTAATAATTTTAAAACAATAAGGTAACAGAAAAGGGTGAAAACGAATTTCTTTTTTAATATGAGAAAAAACATATCAGAGATGCCTTTATTTAGTGGAATTGTTTTCCATGCTACTCTGAGCAATCAGTAGCTGCAGTAGCAGTAGTGATGTAGATGCGTACACAGAGACTCAGTTGGTTTAACCCCTTCTTCTCTCTGTTTGTTTTAGCATGACAGAAACCAGCAAACAAAAAAAGTAACATAGGCTTTTATATAATAAGATGCTCTTGTAAAAGTTTCTCAGTGTGTTCTTTCATATATCTTTTCTACCCTCTAAGTCTTGTTAGACTTAGATATTCTTAGCTTTTCTTCTTGATGCCAAACAAGGGGTAATTGCTGGCTCCATTCCTTCTATAACTCATGGCATATACTAAATACATGTTGGTGCTTATTTGATCAAATTATCCATTGCATATAAATGTCAGCATCACCATTGCTTGTCTGTTTCTCTTTCTCTATCATGTCATGTCAAAGTTGAATCCATTATGTCAAATCTGAGTTGTATTATATCCACCTGATAACATGATGTTTCTCACATTGAGGTCATCCCACATCATACTCATTACACTGACTCATCTTTTTAAATATTTCTCTCTCTTGCAGAAAACTTAAATAAAATCCATTCTAGCAGATCCTAATCCTAGCTAATATGTAAATTCCTGCTATTGTTTCATTTGATTTTGTTCAAAGAATTCAGTTTTTCAGAATATTCTCAGGAATATTTTGATGTACATATAGAATGTTTGTTTCAAATATTCTGTTGAAATATCACATTTAATTATTTCATTCTTTAGTCTGGAAGGCAAAAACACAATCAGTTTATTTGAAGGAGTTGTCTGAAGGAAAGCCTCTTACCTAAATACTGAACAATAGGGGTATCTCTGTATTATAACATATATAAATATATGTTCATGTAAATGTGTGTTTGTATGCATGTATATATACAGGGCTGTTAGAATGAAATTCATATTAGGGGGGCTGTGAGCGAAGCGGAAAATTCTTTTTTAGAAAACACCCCTATTGTAAAAATTGAACTATTTAATTGATGAATATATGATGATATTCAGATATCTAATTGATGAGGATAATTATGAACAAAAGGCTGCTTTGGGAAGTTTTGAAAATAGAGCTTCAAAATCTGTCAGAAATCAATGTATTTTTCAAGTCATTCACAGACTTTTTCTTTTATTAATCATTTTGACTGAAAAATTATAACTGAGTTTTTTATATTCATTTACAGCAATTTCTTTTAGTTTTACTTTCTCTGTGCAATTCACTCGAGCAAAGACACTTCGATTCAAAAATTAGCGATTCAAAAATTAGAAAGGAATTGACCTGACCGTAAAATGCAAAAATTGCTCTCTTCTTTAAATTGTTCTCATCTTCTGTGACCTACGCTTGCATGACTTTAAATCTCTGTTCGTAAATTGTCCAAAAATCTGCTTTCTACTATCAACTCTTTCAACAAATTCGTTTGCAACGTCAATCAAGCTTATATTGTTAACACTTTCTTTCTGTACATGAAGCATCATTAGATTATTCATTCTGCTATTTGTTGTCGTAGACCTCAAGTATGTGTTTACTCGTTTCATGGCGGAGACAGATCTCTCACTGATAGCATTGGTCGCCGGCAATACAAGGAGAATCTTTGCAACTTTAATCACCTCCGACATTGCAACTTTTCTTGCATAGTCAAGTCTCTGAAACATCTTAACCATATTATAGATACTGAATTTTGTCAGTTGGAAGCAAAAGAAGTAGCTGTGCATCAAGCCTATATTTGTCGATATCATCACTATAATTGGAGCAGACCTCTCTCAACCCATTTTAACATGGCTGCTTACTGATTACTTTCAGAAACATTTCCGGTAGAAAGACGTATTTTTGGAAATCTGACTGGTCAAATCTCCCTTTGATACAATCTTTTCTGTATCAAGTACCTGAAAGTAGATCTGGCAATAATTTTGGAGTTAATGGGAAGTGGTGGGTTTCAGCAATGTTGTCATCAAGCCTTCGTGGTCCTGGTAGCCTCCTTTTGTGAGGTAGTGTTGCATCATCAACATTTCAATACTTGCTCCCAGAACAGATCATAAGCGCCATCGTTCCAATCTTTTGATAGTGTCTTAATGACATCTTGAGCAATAGCTTCTCTGTGACACTCTGATGATTCATGTTTGTGGATTCTTTTGTCTTTTGCCAATGCTTTTTCCCAATTCTAGAAACCTGTCTCAGTGAAAGCAACTTCGCCTTTTGTTGATGAAATCATGTTGTATTGAAGTGCTTTAATACAGGTAAAGCAGAATGCTGAGCCGGAATCTGCATCATAGTGCAACCACTTGAATTTGTCAAACCATGATGATTGGAAGGACCTTTTGAAATTTTGCTTTCAAATGTCTGGGCTGGGAATTTAAAATTCTGCAGCTGGTTCGGTTCTGTCAATAACTTGATATGGGCATTTGGATTTTCTGATACAATACTGGTTGTTTGTTCAGACGCAGAAGTTGATGAAGTGGGTACTTCTGTTTCTATGCTCCTGTCGCTAACAACTCCTTGCTCATGCTTTTCTTCATCTCTACTTTCTTGAGGTTTACTTCTCCTTTTGTTGTAAACCATTTCGTTATCTTTGCCTCTGCTGGAGTCAATCAATCAGACATTCTTTTAGACATTAAGGTCATTGAATTGAAAAACCACAGAATACAATATAAAAAAATCAAGTACCTCTATGACTGAAATCTTTAAGATTCAGTCCAAACCAAACGCAAAAACAAATCTACCTTAGAATCGAGTGAACTTGAACAAGTGGAACGAATGCTTTATATTTATGCAAATGAATTATATAAAGGTTTCACTTAAAGTTTTGGTAATCAATTAACAAACAGAACTATCGATAATGAGGTGTTGTAAATTTTGAGTAATTAGAGGAAGTTACTCATCTTCATCATCTCCATTCACGCTGGTTAATGTTTCCATCTCCATTCAAGTACCCATTCCTATTCAAATAAGACTCGGTTATGGAAATATACCTTTCCTGAGTCTCTTAGTGAAAATGAGACCAAGGTAGACAAGTCCCAACAAAATCGACATTACTGTAGTCAAAGATAAATTGTGTATTTCCAAAACAACCATGCACGTTGGGAATCAAAGATAACTAGATGTCAAGATTTTTTATCTTTGTTTTATCAAATTGAAATCAAGACTCTGGATAGGTCACCATACATACACCTATGAAATAGCAAAAAATAATTGATGGGGATAATTGGTTTATTTACACTTTCTGTAATCTTAAATTTAGCTTCTTGCAGAATTTTTCAAAAAAATAAGGAACACATATTAGCAAAGTATCGGGGATGCTGAAACCCTCCCAGCCACCCAGGGTTCCGATGGCGCTGATATATATATATATACACACACATATATATGTGTATATATTCTCGTTGTAGTAATAATAATAATAATAATTATTATGATGTGGTAATTATAACAATAGTGCACAATATTAGTTAAAATAGAGCTTGTATAATATAACAATATTATGGTATATCCACAACAAATTTGTTTCTCACTTATTAGTGAATCTTCATGTGGAAGATTCACTAATATGTGTATATATATATATATTTATGGAGGTATGAGTGATGTTATGGTTATCAGTGTTGACAATGGAATCAGCGAGCCAAGTTCAAAATCCAGGCTGTTTACATTCACTTCGCACTAATGCCCTTGGGAAAGGCATGAATCCATCTCTTCTCTCTCCAGCTTTGGGTAAAATAACAGGGCAGGCTGAGCTCTCTAGCCTTGGGAAGTAACCAGTATAGGAGGAGGACAACTCTGAATTCAAAACTAGAAAATAGTGGCAATTTGCCGAAATGGGAAAGGCCTTTGTCCAGCAGTGAACTTAAAATGTCTGGTGATGATGATGACGATATATAGTTTTTGTCCCCCAAATATTAAGGTCTTAGATCTTGATAATGGCTAAGTGACCAGCCGAAAGCACTCGATCAAAAACTTTTGGACAGTTCTTATATGAACTTATTATTCTTACATACACTAACAACCTATTCTCGCTTGTACAGAAACAGGAAAGATTAAGTTAAAAATCTTTTTAAAAAATGACATTCCTTGTCTGTAGCTTTTAACCAAACATGCATTAATGGAGATTTGCTGCCTAAGTACACATTATATGTACACTTATATGTATATACATAGGTACATAAGTCTGCAGCCTAATGATGAAACACAACAAATATTTACTTTTCAACATAATGTCCTTCCTTGTCAATGCACTTAATTCAATGGTGAATATTAATCACATGGATCTAACATTATGCAGTGACAATGTCGGATCAAAATTCAGTTTATAACAATATATAAGGCTACAGATATGTGTGTGTATGTATTTATGTGTTTATATGTATTTTGATAAAATACGTATATATTTATCTATGCTGCTGCAAAAAACAACAACTAGGCTCCTGTTGGCATTGCAGCTGTTGTTTTTTGCAGCATGTGTATGAAATTATATATATGTGTGTGTTTGTGTGTGTGTGTGTGTGTGTGTGTGTGTGTATACAAGGAATTTTTGAAGGTTGTGCACATAACACACACACCCTTATGTGGATGCGTACCAAAAAGAAACAAAGTTTCAAACTTGCTGAATGCAAATTGCTTATGTTTTTAGGAAGCAATGTAATTTACACAATATATATTTTCCTAGCTGATAAATAATTATAATTTTAATGAAAAAATTCACCTCAAATGTATAGAAGCTTTAAGACTATGTTGTATCAGCATTCTGTACACAACACTTTCTTTTAAACATTTAAATTGGTAAATATATTTTAATGTAAGAGAGTTCAGAATTATTAATTGCAATAAATAACCCTATCTGCTTTTTTTTTCTTGCTTTTAGATTTTAACACATTTATTTTGCTTTATTTGTATATGACAGTCAAGTGATGACATATATTTTAATTTCAGTCAAGTGATGACATATATGATTTTGCATTTTGGTTGATTTTCTTCATTGTTTATAAAGGTTAATATTACAATGGGTCGTTTTTTGTTTGACTGGCTCAATATTGTGACACATAAATTCCTTTTTTAGCCAAATATTAATAAAAAATAGCTTTGCTTTTTATTAACTCTACTTTGTGTTATAAAGAACAAATATGAACAATAAGTGACACATGTTTTGCTCAAATTGGAGCAAAACAAAGTAAGCAAAAAACGGTAAAACATTGATGAAATAAAAAAAATGCCTTTCATCCAATTTCTTTTGGTTAATGTTTTGAATGTGTCCATATTGTTTAAGTTTTCTTTTAAAAAATAATGGAGAAAGATTTAAACCAAAAAAATCTATTGCAGATTTTACTATGGATGGGTTTTATACATTTAAAAAAATATAATACAGCCATTTCTTAAATAACATGGATCTTTTAAAAAATTAAATATTAAAATATATTCAAGAGTGCATATAATGTTGAATGTTTTGCAAATCATATATTTATTTTATTTTAAAAGATTTTCTTATTTAATTAAAACTTAATTTTTCAATTTCATTAAATTTGATAATTACTGATTAAAAAATTCTTGTGTATTAAATTATGAAAATAAAATGCTTTTCATGTCTGTTTATATGTTTTTGTTTATTTGTTATACCATATTAAAGCTTATTGTTTCCATACTGCAGCTGAGTTTACCATAAATGTTTATTGAAAATGAGATACTATAGAAATGCATTGATTTTCAATGCATTTTCCATTCATTTACCTTAAAAATATATTACAATATATATTTATCACAGATGCACATTATGAATAAAAATGCTTTCCTGCTGAAATACATAACTAAACTTGAGAAATACAATTTACAATTCATTTACTATAGAAATGCAATACAAATGAATTATAGTAGAATTCTATTATCAATTATTTTGCCTTTGCACTGTCATATTGTTCACAGCTTAGTTCCCTCCATTGTTTTAATTAATCACTTGTATCATTATTCAAGTAGTAACCTGATTACCTACTTCATCTCTTATACAAAACAATATACCTTTGTTGATTGGCATAGCTTGACACTTGGCATAAAAGACAATAAATGTCTGTGACTAATATTTTCAATTATTCAATTATCTAAGTATCTTGTGGCATTATCATTAATCTCTTTCACATAGTACACTAACACATGACTAAGTTTATTCATTGAATCTGAACAATGCTTGAAAGTGCTAAGTGATATTTATTAAGCTTATCTTAGTATGGCATAAGGCCATTGGAGAGGTAATGGAAGTTGGAAGATTGTGTTGTGTCACTCTTCCATGTCGGGAGGGCCTCTATTTGAAATCTTGGCTTTTACCTGGGTTTGAACAATGACAATTGGTGTTGGTTGGAAATATGCAATTATCTAACACAACAGGCAAGCTGAAAGTGCTAATTAAGATAGATAATTAGTTCTTAATGGTCAGTTTAATGAAGATTTAAATGATCACATTGGTGTCTCTTAGACTTTCTCTGACAAATGATTTCAGATTCGAAATGGAGTGTAGCGCCATTAGTTATCAAAAGCTTTTTCAGACCCAGTGTTTGGCTGGCTAAAATTGTCTGGTTAAATGAAAAGAAATAGATTGCTATAAAGTTTATTTGCAACTCGAAAGAGAGAAGAGTATTGCAATAACAAGAAATACAAATCAGGATATTAGCCTAAATAAAATCATGAATTGTATCAGAGATCATGCTATATTGTCAAATGCTTTAAAAATGTTAAAAACAATGCTAATTTTTTGTGTATTTTTAAAAACATATGGATATTTTTTAAAAATACAATAAAAACATAATAAATGCACATTAAATGCAAAACATCTGGACAGATGATTATTAAAGCATTTGGTTTAATGATAAAAAAATGTTATTATCAATAAAATAAAGTTTTATTTAGAAACTGAAGAAAAAGAAAAAAATACTAGACTCAAGTCTTGAGGACTTTGACTTTTCCAGCAAAGGTACCTGGGCACTGGAGATCTGTCCTGAAAACAGCACTTCTTCATTTCATGTAAAGCAGAGAAATTGACTGCAAGCTGTTTTTGCAAACTACCCTGGTGTCATGTTTCATGTGGAAGTGCAGATTATGCCCCACCCATATTTAATAACTAATCATCACATCAGTGGGGATGTAGATAAATACTCTTTAGCTGTTATTATAGTTTCTCAATGAATGGCAACCATTTATTATGAATAATCAAGGGAGTCAAAAGTAATTCAGATATTTCATCATATCCGACAAGCATTTACTACTATTCTTTAATGCATATATTTTAGAGTCAGTTTAATAATCTCAGAAATTTAAAACAGAAACTAATCCTAAATGTCAATATCTAATTATTGTGTCACTGAAAGTTTTTTTAAAGTTTGTCTAGGCAACTCAATGTTGTTTGTTATTTATAGAATAAACAAGAATAAGAACAGATGTTGTTTATACAATTTTTGACAGCATTTGTCAACATTTGTTTCTGTAATAAAACTATTTGTTTTCAATTTATTTTTCAAGTTGTTTTAACTTGAAAAATCAATTGAAAACAAATAGTTTTATTACAGAAATAAACAAAAATAATAATTGCATAAAAAATAAAACAAAAAATATCATCCGAAATGTGATAAAATTCATTGGGAAATAAAAAAAAGTTATAAATATATATATATGAAGTGTATACATTTGCTATAAACACTGTATAGTCTGCTTTCTTTCTTGTACTTTCTATTTTTTTATTTTGAAAATTAATTGGAAAAAAAAAAGGAATAATATAACGTAGTTTGATGTAAAAAAAAAATAATTCCTCTTTCTTTGCCCCCTCTCTCTTCCTTTCTTATGAACACTTTCAACCTTTTCATATTTGGTCTGAAAGAAAAAGTTTTTGGCATTCATAGACCTGTTGATGTTGGTCGCAATAATTATTTGTTCATCACAAAAACAATTTAAAAAATGCTAGAGATTCCACAATTTAATCACTTCCAGATATTTGCCAAGCTTTGTTGATTAAACTGTTCATTTGGTTTTGTAAGGACACAGAAAATAAATCACAATGACCAGTTTTCTCTGGGTTGAGCAGATAAATGAAAATATAGATTAAAACTGGTTCAAGTTATTGGTGTAAAAATAAATATAAAATATACTCATAATTTGAATTTAGATCTAGTTGAAAATTTATGTTTTTAGAGTCTTTTCTTGTATAGCTTTGAAAATCAGTTGTAAATTTGAACATTTTTTTACAAAGCTTTTTTAAAATCAGGAATTATTTCTAATAATAGTTGTATCACTAATGTGTCTTGCATTTATAAAATCCACAGTAGAAAAAGAATGACCAAAAAGTGGTATTACACTGGGCTGATATAATCTGTAAAGTGCCATATAAATGAATACTTTGAATACCAATCCCAGTCTGACAGAAAGCAGCAGAAGTCGAACAAAGATAAAATTGTTATATAACTCTGCTCTCTACCACAGACATTAGAGAAAACTCTGACTTCCTCTTGTTGTATAACAGACAGTATCTTGGTGAGGCCTATCTTGCTGGTCAGAAAATTAGATAACCTTAGTAGGTTATGAAATAGAAATTCATTTTTTTTTTAATTAAAAACCTTATCTCCCTTACATATGTGCCTTCTTAATCATGAGAAACTTATTACCTTTGAACTTTTTATATTTCATCCCCCCCCCCACCACACACACAATTAACTAAATCTATAAATAGCAAGAGAGAGAGAGAGAGTAAACAAATTTGTTGACTTCAAAATTTCCTTTTTGGATGCTAAAAAAACTTCAATTAACTTATATCAGATCTATTGTAAAAATAAAAAACTCTCGTCCCCGGGGTCCGGACGCAACCACCTCTGGACAAAACTCCCCCAGTTAAAATGCAAGACAAAACCCACTGTAATTGGTTACAGTATAACATTTTTACCTAACCTCATATTCTAATCACACATTTTCAAAGCTTAACTTTTTGTTTTAGGCATCCCAAAATTAATAATAAGAGGTCTGGTTAGTCACTCAATAGAAACCGTCACATCTTTTGGCAAAACATGGTGATGCGGGTAATCAATTAGAAAAAGGGGTGATCAATGAATAAGTTACTTCTCTCACCTTTGTTTGGCAGTGATCACTAAAAAAGTCTGAATTTAAAAAAAACAAGCGTGAATGCTGCCAGACACAAGCTAAGGGATTAATTTAGCATATACTTACATTGCAAATTGAACCCCCCACTAAAAACCTATTTAGGAGGGGAATTTAAATAAAACAAAAAAATAGTTTTTTGTAAATATAATAAGGAGTAAATGTTTAAATTTTCAGCCCTCTAGCTCCACTGTAAGCGTGATACATACATACAGAGCCAGCCAGCTAGACCAGCTTAAAAACTGAAGAAACCTATGTTGACAGTTTTGGTTAGAATCTTGTTTGACGGTTTCTAATATTAAAAGTATTACATTTTTTTTTACCTGGCCTCATATTCTAATCACACATTTTTAAAGCTTAACATTTTTTTGAGGCATCCAAAAATTAAAGAATAATACCACTACACTACTTGCTTATTATTCTTAGTCAAGGAAAAGTGTTTACCTGGCCTCATATTCTTTCTTGATTAATAAGTGCGTGATTTCTTTTGCATGAGACAGACAGAACTTCAAGTCATATGCCAAAGTTACCTACTACGCCATGTTGAGTTTGGCACAAGGCTACAAGTATGGAGCTCTCAGTAAGACTAGCGTGTTAACTACTGCTTCAAGTTGAGTCGCTAAAGCGCAATTACAGCTGAAAGCACTGTCAAGGAAGAACCTGTTGCAAGGGAGAGAAGAAGGGCCGCAAGCACTGCTAAGGAACCTGTTGAAAGGGAGAGAAGAACGACCTCGCGCCATTTCTCCTCGGTCGAAAGTGCGCATGCGTTGTAACCAACATGAAGGGAAACATCAACAAAAACTTTGCAGACATTAACGACCACATTTAAGAAAACATGAGACCGATTTGCGCTTGGGAAGCATTCACAGATGATAGGTAATTTATTTGAAGTTTAAGCAAATTAACTGAAGACAATGATACATTTGTGCTTCTTTAGATAAAGTCATTTCAATAAAATCCACGTGGATATCGATGCAATCTTTATAAAAAAAATTCAATTATCTTATTTAATTGTCAATAAATCTCATTGACATTATTCAAATTCTTGTTGTTTAGAATCAGGATTTTCTCGCGCCTAAAACAAGCTTTAAAACTTTTGATATTTTTCATATTTTTTACTAATACCAAAAGTTAAAAAAGTAAATAGTACACACGAACACATTTTTATTAACTTTTGAAAATAACTTTTAAAATCTCTCGGCTAGATTTGTTTTGCAAGAACTATTTTTCTTTGCGATCTTTCGTTTTATGTGGGTAAATCCAAGAATTAAGGGGAAACTATTCCCATTTGGTGAAATATCTATTTAAAAAAAACAAAATTGTAATTATTAGTTTCCGTCTCCGTTATCGTATTATTTCATTACATTATGCAAGCACGCGTAGGTCGTCCTGGAGCTCCGGTTTTTAAATGTAATATACCATCAGCTCTACTGACTCAGTGTAATTATCTTCTGCGAGATATACACCACCCGACTGTAGGACTGTTGACATTGAAACACAATACATATACAAGTTACAAAAGATTGTTTTTCGTCGTGATTTTGTGACAATAGACACTATTATCCGATTTATTAATTTTTTTGTTTTTTGTTACCCTTATTCCTTATCATTAGCTCATCTTTAGAATTATTGGTGGACAGATGTAGACGACAAGCAATCTGTTGTTATTCACCAAGTGGGGGTAGCTTCCCCTTATTTCTTGAATTTACCGACATAAAACGAATGGTTGCCTTTTTCCTTTTCATCTTTAGTGGATAGAATAAAAGATACCAAAACCTGATGTATAGAAATAGAAAATATAGATAAAACTAACATTCCAAGGGAAATTATGAATCACCATCACCCATATATGCTGTGTTGGGGTTGATCAATTAAAAAGTTGCTCAATAATCAGTTACTTCTCTCGCCTTTTGTGATCACAAAAAAGGTGAAAAAAAGTGACCATAAACTTACATTAAAAATTGAACCCCCACTAAAAACCTATTTAGGGGGGAAATTTTCAAAAAACAAAAAAACATTTTCCCTACTCATTGAGGGGAATGTGTGTGTGTGCAAAATTTCAAGTTTCTACTATGAACGTTTATGGCTGGGCGAAGTTCGGATACATAGATATAAATGTCAGAACACATGAATAACTTAAACCCAGCAATAAACCAGTGTTGTGGGTAGTGATGATTAATAAAATGCAAAGACCAAATGATGAAAAAGAGCCAAACCAGAAATTGTTTCCTCTTCTTTTTGAGGCGAGATTTGAGAAGAGGTCAATAAGAATTTGATGAAATGTCAACTGATATGCTGACAGAAGAATAAAAGAGTCCATGGCAGGCAGCTTGGTGAATTCATGCAGTTCAAATTTGACACCAAACGCTGATATACTGGATAATGCGCACGATTCCTGCAGTGTTGATGTGTTGACTCTTGCGGATCTGATGGTTGAAGTCTTCTGGAAATTCATATTTGCCTTTTGTTTAGTTTTCAAAAAGATATGAACCTTAAAAACCTTCACATTTGCAAACAAATCTATATTAAAAATGGTGACCTTGGTTTAGAGCTATGTGAAAAATGAAAAACTACTGGTGTACATTTAAATAAATCTGGTAATTAACAACCCTAAACAGTGTGGATGAATTAAAACAAATGAATATATTGGCTCCTCACATCTTCCTCTCTTTTCTTGTTTGGGAAAAACTGCTTTAATTTCTGTTTCCCATCCTAACTATACATATTTATATTTATTATATGTTTCACATTTATTGCAATTATATTTTTATTTAATGAGAAACATTACATTTATATTATCTAGTATTAATCAATATTACATAACTAATAAAATTAATAAAAATATAAAAAATCTTTA
>VCCN01007088.1:3173316-3186777 GCA_006491835.1 Architeuthis dux | reverse complement strand
TGGTTAGAGTGAAGGCTAAATGGCTATTGGTCCTGCACCAACTATTGGATGTCACTTGTTATCTTCACAAAAAATATGGAAAGCATTGATTTGAAATCTGATCAAAGTCATCCTCTGTCTGCTAGACAGTCTAGAACTTGTAAAATCAGTCATACTGCTCAGTATTAATATCTATGAAGTATTATAAATTGGGGGAAATATTGTGAGCAAATAGAATTAGCAATGTGTTTTTAAATATATCAGCTTGTGTGTAGTGAAATGTGATTGTAAGATTATGTGTGCATGTGTAATACCTATTAAATTGATATATGGGAAATGTCTGAAGTTCTAAGAATGAGGTCAAAATAATAGATCGGGAACCTCACTTGAAGGAGGCTGCATATATGTGCTTCACAAAGGACTGTATAAGCAGAGCTTGTATAGAATTTAATGCTATTTGGGAACCTGTGCTCAGCTGAATAAAAAAACAACAGCTTTCAGGGCCTTCCATAACTAAGAAAGGACATTGTAAATGTGTCTTAGGTATATACTGGGAAAGTTAGCATATGTGTTCTATTCAGCACATATGGTTGATATTTTTCAGATTGACTATTGAATTTCTTTGTCTACATGAATCTTTGTTCCTGGGTTCTGGAACTATCTACAATATATTGATAGTTCCAGATCTAAACAAAAATGAAAAAAAAAGAAGAGAAATCCCAAAGGATTACTGGATGACCTACAAACCTGATAAAGGTCAACCAAAATGTTATGATAAAAATAACATGAATGAGGATACTAGTCCAAATAATTCATGGAAGAATGAATCTATGTAGACATTTAAAACAATTATTATTATGTTTTATTAAATTTGGACTCATTAATTTGGGCCACTGTTTCTATGGCAACGAATAACAGTACAATCGGAAATAAAGAGGAAGCCTTCAGTGAGAATCGAATTCAACATAAATATGGCGCAGAGAGTCGATTGTAGGGAGTGAGTTTATATGTGTAAATCAAGACTTTGTGGCTGATTGGTAAAAGCAGCTAGGCGTAAACTAGTCTCCCTCTGGCAATGAGGGTGTGAATTCGATTCTCACTGAAGGCTTACTCTTTCTTTCCGATTGTGCTGTTATTTGTTGCCATAGAAACAGCGGCCCAAATTAATAAGTTGTATAAAAACAACTAAAATTAGGATGAAGGTAAAAACTAGTCAAATTTAATAAAACGTGGTGTGTTATAATACTTCATCCAATAATAATAAGGATTGAATTATTATTATGTGAAGAAAATTCTTTTAAAAACTTTTGACCCCCCCCCCCCCCCCAACTCAAATAGGTTTTTAGTGGGGGTTCAATTTACAATGTAAATTTATGCTAAATTGATCACTAGTTTGTGTCCAGTGGCATTCACATTTGTTTTTTGAAAATTCAGACTTTTTTGGTGATCACTGCCCAACAAAAGGCGAGAGAAGTAACTTATTCGTTGATCACCCCTTTTCCCATTTTTTTAATTGATCACTCCCAACAAGACTTGCTGCCAAAAGATGTTGGTCACGTGACGGTTTCTATTGAGTGACTAACCAGACCTGTTTTATTGATTTATTTTTCCAATTTGAATCTTTGCTTTGTACACATGAACAAACACCCATAGATTATCCTTTTCTTGATATCTTCCAACTCATCATGGAGTTTTGAACAAATCTTCTTTATATTGGCAGATGTGTAATTTCTTTTGGTTATGGGTTATTTTTTTTTGTTTTGTTTCTAATTGCAAAGTGTCTAAAATTTTGATGAATTGATGACAGATACTGGGCTGCCACATTGGAACAATGAAGTTTTACCAACTGATGATGGCAACAATTCATGGTCTGTACAAGGAGCGGTATGCATTCCGAGAAAGCATGACAGACGTTATCATACAACATCTCATAACAGAAGAAAAAGGTATGTTTTTAACTTTTACTTCATTTTCAGGGAGTGGATAAATTGTGTTGATCTGTAGATGAATTTTTATATTGTTATCAATTAACCAAACAAAGACTTTTGCAGATTCAAAATGTTGTGTTAATCGTAAAGCAATTAAATACCTATAATTGTGGAAATACATTCATTACTGTATATACATTTAACTAACATAGTACTTGTCAAAAATAACAGGATTATGTATTTATGGATAAGTTATACAAATATATATTTTAGTATAAATGTATTTATTGCAATAATTGTTTGAGGACAACATTCTTTGTAAAGAAGGGTGATTCCATGAGTTTACCCTGACTTTTGTGATTTTACATTTGTACTTTAATTTATTTATCTAATTGTGGTATAACAGTTAAAGAAATTGTGCCCTTACCACCAGGTTGGACTTTTCTTCTGTCAGCTTAACATTCCATTCACTGTAGGTGTATGTATAAAAAAGAAATGTTATTGCATTTTATATTTATTTTTTTTCTATGAAATTAATATCCCAGTTTAGTAGATGTGCAGTTGAACTGATGTTTGTAAGTGGCCAAGTGAAATTCTTCTGGCAAGGCATGAAATTTAACTGGTTTAACTGCATACCCTGAGTGATGCTTAACTAGTTAACAGAATATTTTCTGAAAAGTTCCCCCTCTGGTGCATTTGATACAACTGCCTTGCTGAGTACATTGAAGCCAGCATTGCTGGGTTCATCCTTTAACAGTTTGTTTCAATCTTCACAGCACAAGCTAAAGATTTTCAAAATACAGAAAACTGACAGATTCTTGTTTGTTTGGGCCACCATCAACTAAACATCATTCCCTGTAAAAAAACAAGAAGATTCGGATAAGGGGAGCACAAAACCTTTTATTATGATTTTCAGCTTTATCTCCTTATCTGAATCTTATCCCCCCAAAAAAAACTGATACAAAATACTCACCTAAATTATTGTCATGAAACTTCAATATGAGTAACATCATTTGCTAAAAAAAGGCATTCTTTTATTCTGTGTTCACATAACCTTTAAGCATTGTCGAAATTGACTATGGATGCACAAAAGGGAACAGAAGAATTACACTTGACCACTTACAAACACCTGTTTAATTGCACATCTACTTAATTTATTAATATTATTTCTAAATTAATCATCATTTATTTATATTTATATTTATTTATTAATTAACCACATTAAAATACTAATGAATTTAAAAATGTTTCAAAAGCCTTATTCATAATTATCAAATGATTTAAATAAAGCTGCATTACATTTTTTTTAGTGATTCACAGATTTAATATAATGAACAGTGTGATTTTTTTTGATTTGACTCTCTCCCTTAGGGGTAAAAGCTTTGCTGATAAAAGTACCTCCTTTAACTGAAACAAATTTGCTTTTATTTTTCCTTAGAAATTCAAATATATCCTTCAATTTTTTCACATGTATTGACTAGTATATTAATATTTAATATTTATCATGGTTACAGCGTATAATAGTGTCTAATCAAAATTCTGTTTTTCTTTCATTAATTGTCTTATTTCTTCTTTTTATTTTTGCACTGTTCTTAACATTGAATGAACGAGAGTGTGAAAATTTACAATTTTTAATCAGGAACACCTTCCCTACATTGTGCCAAAAGAGCTTTTACTGTCGGTTGCTTTTTACAGGCACTAAAATATTTTTGCCCTTTTGTGCATCTGTAGTCAATTTCAACAATGGTTATGATGACACAAAACAAAAGTTATGAAGTCAAGTTTTAAAAATTCTTCCAAAAATAGAATTGACTTCAGAAAAATTTAATTCAAAGAAAATTTGTTAATTTAATGATAAATTCACTGGATTTTGGTAAAATATTAACTATAAACCATACTTGATGAAATGTATTGTATGTAATTAAACAAAAAGTAAACAAATTTATTTTTTAAAAGATAGTCCCATCAAGATTTGTAAAACTTTATATTTATCGTAAACACCATTCTTTCTGAATAACAATGTTTCAGAAGCATGCACGTAACATAAACATAAAATTTTCCTAATGCAAATTCTCATGTTAAACTGGTTCGTGAGTGTGAACAACTTTTCAACCACGATTATCTCTGGTTTTATATTGTCTATACAAATAAATTTTTGTTGATAATTTTCTACAATCTTTCTTATTAATAACACAAAGATTATTACGATAAAATTGATAGGATACAAGTTTCAGAGGTTTCGTTGCGATACATATTGCTTTTTGTCAAAGGTGGCTCACTCGATATTTTTTTTCAAAATATTAAACGCATTCTGAAATAATGTTTTGACTGCAGCAGCAAATGAATTCAGTGTTTATGTTTTTAACTGCTTTTTTTTTAGCCAGTGACATTCGTAGGTTTCTGTTATATTTGCATGAATATTTTTTTAAAAATTCCGTTCTGATGTTTAGCTGTGCATAAACTTTTAATGGATAACATATAGAAAAGTATATGTTTCGATCAATACCCAATCTTCATTCGTTTCACTTCATTCGTTTCACTTTGTTCGTTTCACTTCATTCGTTTCACTTTGTTCGTTTCACTTCGCTCGCTTGGATAATAATGAAATTAAGTTGAAAAAATAATCAAAGTGGTGATACATTTTAAACTTTAAAGCGATGGCTGTCTTGTTAAAATGTAATAAAAATTAAAAGAAAAGATTTAGTTTTCATTGTTTTTAATGAGTTTAATGCATCAATATTATTTAAAATAAAAAAGAATAAGCTCTAGGTGAGACCTGAACTCACTATCGTGGTAATGGTCAGCAAGACTAGCTTACTTCATTGTTTCAAAAATGACTAATCAATAGACTGCTTAGTTTATCACAACTGGTATTATGAAAACCACAACCAACTTTTTATCTATTTTTTTCTGTCTTTTCTATTTTTCAATTTTTTCTTTATATTTTTTCTGTTCCAAATGTTGACGAGGATAATTTTTCCTGATTCTTATTGATAATTTTCTCTTTGCAGTGAGAATTAAATGTCGGGAAGCAGTAAAAAAGATTGCCATCTACAAACAAAGATTAGCTGTAAGTCTACTATATTCTTCTTCAAAACTCTGATATGATGTCAAATATGGTACGACTGGTTTCAGGAGTTTGGTCTCATTGAGAAACTGTCAATCAAAACTGTCAACATAGTCAACGTAGGGTGCTTCAGTTTTTAAGCTAGCCTGGCTGGCTGGCTGGCTGGCTGTGTATGTATCATGTGTATATGCCTCACCAATGGAGTTAGAGGGCTGAAAATTTCAACATTTACTCCTTATTATGTCTAGAAAAAAAGTTTTTTGGTTTTTCCAAAACTTTCCCCAAAATAGGTTTTTAGTCGGAGGTGGGGGATTCAGTTTACAATAAATTTGTCCCGGCTGTGTTTACGCTTGTTTCTTTCAGACATTTTAGTATCCAACAAAAGGAGAGAAAAGTAACTTATTCATTGATCACCCCAACAACCAGACCTACCTATCTATCTCATTGCACATATAGGCTGCACCAAAGGAGCTAGAGTGCTGAAAATTTAAACATTTGCTCCTTATTATGTCAAGAAAAAAATGGATGCTTTGTTTTTTGACCACCCCCCAAATAGATTTTTAGTGGTGGGTTCAATTTACAATGTAAGTTTATACTAACTTGGTCCCTTAGTGTCCGGCAGTGTCACGCTTGTTTTTTTGAAAATTCAGACTTTTTTACTGCCCAACAAAAAGCAAGAGAAGTTACTTATTCATTGATCACTCCTTTTTCCAATTAATCACCCCCAAAACGGCATGCTGCCAAAAGATGTTGGGTACATGATGGTTTCTATTGTTATTTAATTTTCTTTTTCACATATTCTCGAGAAAATTGCAATGGAGTAAAACGAAATTAGTGAACAACACAGATGCAGAGTTGAGCTGATTTTGTTAAAAAATCTTTTTTTTTCACCAGTAGAAATTGTCTTTCTGGAACAACACATTGGAAACTCGTTCAAACATAACGCATGTTTGTTCCATATAGAAAAGAAGAAGAAAAGGGTTGTGTTGGTGTATCAGTTCCTGTTCCAATAGAAAGAGGAAGAGAAGTTTTGGTAGTGAGCCAAGATAGTAATTCCAAAAAACTATAACAGAAGAGAAAATTGGGGACATAATCGGAGAAAGATATAAATATAACACTCAAAAGTCATGAGTAATGGACGCATTTCAATATTGTATATTGAACACCATCTCAATATATTTTAGAAAGAATGCTGCTTTTACAAGTCAGTAATTGTTTATAGTCTTTAGATATGGTTTTCTGCCACTAATATTTATTAATTTATAGCATGAACATTGTGAGCAAAATTTTTTTATTCTTATTTGATGCCCGTGTTATCCTTCTTCAAAATGATTGATAGTATCAAGCTCAATTTGCAATTTTTACACCTTGGGCTCACCAGTCCAGTGCTGTGATCACTGCATGCCAGTATATGAGTATATATAAAATATGTGAATAAATATTTAAACTAAAATATTTTTGAAAAAGCAGGGCCATGTATAAATATTCATTCCTGATAACATCAGTTAACCTCAGAATTGGAAGTCTATATAAATTCATCTTTCAGAAATTTGAGCTATTATGTACAAAATATATAGTTGAGAACTTTCTGAAATATAGGTAGTGATACATGATTTTAGTTCACTTGTGTTAATCTGTTGTATATGAAATTTTTCAAAATTATTTAAAAAATAAGCCAATATCCTAGGAACTATTGAGTTACTGTCTAATTTGTAATTTGAAGCCTTTTCTAGTTAAACTTGTTTCATATAACTAAGAAAAGAAGGAAATGTTTACAATTAGTAGTTGTGTCTGAATATATTTTCACATTCATTTTTAAAAAATTTGATAAGTGACAGAATGATAAAGAGGGAGCCATTCCATTTTAATATCATGGTAATTAGTTTTCATTTCAATTGGAAATTATAAACACATTGGGATTCAGACATACTTATACAGCTGGTAATAGACAAAAGGCAATCTTACTTATTTTGTAATGCTCTCAACAGAAATGGAAAATGTTCCCCAAAGTAGAAATAATAATTTCATCAACTGCAAAATAGATGGAAATCAACTTCATCTGCAACAGAATGCCAAAGACGATACTGATCAGTTGATTTTAAGTTCTTTAACTGTCTCTTGTTAACAGTTGACTTGCCACCCAAAAATAATTGCTGGTTTTAACAATGTCATGGTGTGATGTCATTAAACAACACTCTGATCATCAGTTGGCCCCAAAAATGGTCTAACCCTAATTTACTTCTATCATTGTGTGATGTAATTGGATGCAACTCTGATCATCTGAGGATTTGGGTGTTTTCCAACTATCTCTGACTCATTTCACAGTATATCGATTATGAAATTAGCAGGATAAATTATTGGATTTATTATTGATATTAGCTGAGAAGAAAACATATAAGTACTGAAAATAAGAGACAAAAGGCAGAGATTTTTTACTAAGCAATAGACATATTGGTGTTGATAAAATGTGGTAGTATAGCCTTTTTTTTACAGCTGGTGAGCCCTGAATCACCAGTTTTGGGTTTGAAATTGGTTTGCTGTTTATAATGATTTATAAAGCAAGCAGGTCCTTCTTACTTAGAAGATTGTGTTGCACCAATCTTTCTACCCTCCATCTGGTTCTATGTGAAAATAAACAAAGCTTAATAAACATCTATATCTATCTATCTATGATATCTGATATATGTTGTCTTTCTGTTTGAGGAAAGAATGTAATTATATTATTAATTGAGAAAAGATAAATAGTACTAATTGATCCCACTTGATTGACTGTTTATTGGTCAAAGATGAAAATATTCCTTCAGAAATGACAGTCCAGTTAATATTTTTTTCTTTGACAAACAATTGTTTTTTTATTATTTTTTAAAAGCTTTAATAATGTTTTTTAGTTATTTTTATTTTGTAATATAAAAAAGAAATGTCTGATATCTGTAACTGCTTCTCCCACAATAGATCATGATGTGCATTTTAAAGTAACTTTATTTTGTTTCTTTTTAAAATTATCTTTCAAACTTGCATTTCTTTCCAATTCTTCCATAGGTGCAAGTTGCAGACAAGATTGTAATCTATGAACAGTATACAGATGATGCAAATGACATGCGCTACAGAGTGAAAGAGAAAATCAAAAAGAAGATTTCCTGCAATCTGCTTGTGGTCACAGCTCAGAACATCATTCTCTGTCTGGTGAGTGGATTCTGACAGGCATCACAGAAATTTGCCTCGACAATTTATTAATACTCCAGCTACAAGACTTATAAGCTAGTTTTCTTACTTCTTTTTTTAATTGGCTCGTGGGGACAATTGTATCATGTTAAGGGAATACTTTATATCTTTTATGCTTTTATAGTTTTGATAATTTTTATCTGATATTTCTATCTTAATTTTGTGTGTATTTTGAATCGTAATTGGTTTTTATTTCTTACTTGGGTGACCTTTGGCCCTTTTGCATTTCTTTTTACATTTCTATAATTATTTTGTATATTTTTCATCATTTTTAGTGTTTTCTTTTTGTGGGATTTGTATTTCATTTCTTTGTGATTTGGGCTTTGAGATTTGTTATGGTTTTTGCTTCCAGCATTTTGTAAGTGATAATAAATGAAATAGTTTTGTTCGGTCCGAAGTCTTTCATATGTTGAGAATCTCTGGTTCCCTTGTAAATCACTTTGTAACGTTAATCTAAGCCTGATAGTTAAAGTCCATGAAGACTTGTGATGTCATTGTGTATGCTTCATCCTATCAATGAAGAAATAACATTGACTTCTGAAACATATCTGATTCTCAAGGTTTTGTATGCAGGGTTATCTTTTCCTGTTCTTATTTACATGAAAATTATGGTGAATTAAGTCAACTATGATTGTGACTGGCTGATATGCTGAATTTTAGGTTTTCTCTTCCTTGCTTTCTGCTTTTCTTATTTTGTGCACAAAGGATCCATATAGATAAATCATGTCATAAATAAAGTACAATACAAAAAGAATAGGCCACTTTCTCTTCAGGTTACTAGCTTGTGTGCTATTGGTTGATCAAAAAGACCAATGTATTACAAGTCGAGTTGAAATGACTCCACCTTCATTCTGAGATCCACAATTGTTTGTTGAAGGACTGTCTAAGAGAACATGTTCTGGGACAACTTTAAAAAAAAGTTAAATCTTAGCAACAATATAGCTTTTGTTTGGCTAGAGTAAATGTTCCAACTTTTATGGCCATTGATAAGATGCTGAGCTCCCACATATATCATTTGTGGTAGATATTGATATCATTCACAGCTGGCATCTCATAACTTAGTTTCTTTGCTCTATTTTACATTTTGTGTTTTGTTAATGTGAAATTGTGATAATTGTTTTATTATCTCCTGCATTGGGAATGTATCCTGTTTGGAAGATTTAAGAGCATTATTTGACTTAGGGTCTCTGACAAAAGGTTTTCAGTGTAGATTGTTGAAAAAATTGTTGTTTAGAAGTTGCAGCTGTGACCTTATTTTCTTTTCTTTTCTCTATGGAGAGATTTTCCCCCAAATTAGATAGAAAGCTGTGAGCGCCACCTTCTGGCATTTTCTTCAGCATGTCTTTTCCATCCCCACCACCGCATATGATAGGTGCCATTATCAATAGATGCATAATCTATCAGATCGTGCCACTACATCTGTCCCCGAGGATCTCAGCATTCATCTATCAGACATCATCTCTTGAGGAGAAAGTAACCAAAAAAAAATAATCAATTTTCTCAAAACTTCCAGTATTCTTATGTGTCTTGATTAAATTTTCAGCTGCATGTGTGGATTTTGAATCACTTCCAACAGCCATGTACTTGTTTATCGATGACCCAGTTGTTCAGTGGCCTGTGTACCCGTGGATTTTGAATATACATGCCGGTAGTCTGTGTATTTATATTAGCATATACAACTTACATGTATGTATATATATATATATATATATATATATATATATATACACACATGTAAGTTTTATATGATAATATAAGCACACATACTACAGGCATGTATATTCAATAAATATATGCATGTGTGTATGTGTCATTTTAATAGTTGTGTATCCACAGTTGCTTACATGTTTTTATAACCTTGCTCATATATATGCATGACTTATATATACATTTTTGTAATATCTATTCATCAGTATGCGCATTTTATAAGATCTGGTCTAATTTTCTCAAAGGACACTTTTAGGCGTCACCATCTCATTGTAAGAAATGCATTATAATAACTTACTCTTTCTTTTAATTCAGTTTTGAGTGAAGTCATTCAATTCAGTATTTCGTCATTGAAACCAGTCGCAACTTTTGTCCCAATTAAATATTGATTTACTCTAACCTTTACATGACCAGTCAGCCTTAAAAGTCAGCATTTGAAATCCTGGCCTTTCCCTTGATTTGAACACTATTGAACACTTTTGAACACTAGTCACATTTCTGCTGACAAAAACAACAAAAATAAAGATACTAGTCCAAATCATTTGTGGAATAATGAAATTGCTTCATCTCTGCATTTTAGATAACATTCTTTGTTGAATGTTATTAATTTGGCACTTGGGTCAACAGACAATGATCACATTGAGAAACTGCATTCTGTGATCTGTGGAAATAGTCGCCTAACTTTTGCAGATTCTTACCTCTTAGAAAACTCCACAGATAGTCAGACGACTATTTCAGCAGATCACAGAATGCAGTTTCTCAATGTTTTGTTGTCCGTTGGCTTGGAAAGAAAAAACGCCAAACGCACTACACACGTTCATTCCAGCAGGTGTAGCTCGAAAACTAACTAACCTGGCATGATGCAGTTTTTTTTATACAAAGGGTCAAAGTCACTGCTACAGAACATTACAGTAGTGAGCACGCTAAAACTTCTCATTGGTGTGCTGTTCTAAAAGTTTGGTTTCTTTGTGGACAGCCCTCGTATGTTCAGAAAGTGTGTGAAGCAGCTGTAAACTCTGAGTAGGAAAAAAGAAGGAAAGTAATGAGTTATTCATAAAATGTCAGACTAAGTCTATGTTGAGAAATATAGCACAACCTTTTCTGTACTTCTGCAAATGTGTCATTGCTTATGTCAGCTGGACACATGACATGCAGAAGGGCCACCTGATATTCTCTGTAACAGAAAAGATGAGACCCTTTCTTTCTCTTCTGGTTCTATGACACACCCATCTTGGTCAAACATATTGTGTGTCTACATTGCAATTTTGCAAATATAAGATTTATTCTTGAGTTATTTATTCTTTTTAAAGACTCCCTGCTGAGTGTCTAAAGTCCTCTATGTAAGTCCTCAATGTAAAAGTTAAGAGGTGTGTGAAAAGGAAATATTACGCATGGAAGAGGTATCTAGAATGTTGAACATATACTAGATATCGAGAGTATGTGAGAAGAAGGGATATAGCGAATAAGAAATTACGAATTGCCAAGAAGCAGTATGAGAAACATCTTTGTGAAAGAGTTAAGAAAAATCTGAAGGCTTTCTTCATATATGTAAATAGTAAGACAAAGTCGAGAGGAACAATCTTTTCTTTCAATCTGTATTTGTTGAGGAAGATGATAAACGTGAAATCTGGTTTAATGACTTCATGCATCATATCTACGGCGATGGTGTGGCAGATCCATTTGAATGTAGTGGACGGGTAGGAGATTCTATACTCGAAAATATTTTCTTCGCACTTACAGAGGTAAAAAAGTTGTTAACCAATATAAACCCAAATAAGGCAATGGGTCCGGATGTGATTCATCCATGAGTGCTCAAAGAATCTGTGGATGTTTTGTATCTCCCACTGTACTGTATTCAGAGGCAATCTTTAGACCAGGGTGAACTTCCAGATATATGATAAATGGCAAATGCCACACCTATATTTAAAAAGGATGACAAAGCTGTTACTGATAATTATAGACCAGTGAGTTTGACCTCGCAAGTGTGTAAGATTTGTAAGAAACTTGTGAAGAAAGGAATAGTTAAATTCATCGAGAATAAGGGTATATTATGTGATGAACAACTTGGCTTTAGGGGGGAAAGATCTTGTCTAACGAATCTACTTACTATACTCGAGTGAACTAAATTGTATGATGAGGGTGTTGTTCCTTTTGATGCGTTATACCTAGATTTCAAGAAAGCCTTTGACTCAGTTCCTCATTGTAGACTGATCTACAAACTGCAAAGATGTGGCATAGCTGGCAAACTAACTTGTTGGCTGGAAGACTTCCTGTGGGGTAGGAAACAGAGAGTCTGTGTGAATGGTTCTAAATCTGAGTGGAGGTGTGTAAGTAGTGGTGTGTCACAGAGGTCAGTGCTTGGACCAGTACTATTTTTAATATTTATTAATGATCTACCAGATACAATATCTATAAAATATAAAATCTTTGCAGATGATACCAAATTGTACCACCCAGTCTTGTCACCGGTTGACCAAGTAAGAGTATAGGAGGACCTAGATAAATTAATGCTATGGTCAAGAGAATGGTTATTAGCTTTTAATGAAGATAAATGTAAGGTGTCACACAATGGAAATATACTAGATATTGTAAATGATGAAAAGGATCTTGGTATCATAGTAACTGATAAACTATAATTCTCCAGGTATATTGCCAATGCTGCATCTAAGGCAAACAAGGTGCTAGGACTGATTAAGCATACCTTTTCATATATAGACAAGCACTAGTTCCTTATACTATATAAGACTTATGTTTGTCCACACCTTGAGTACTGTTCACAGGCCTGGTCACCATATTAAGAGAGAGATAAAAATATTTTAGAAAAAGGATAGGCTAAAAGTGTTAGGAGAGATTGGGGAGACTTAATAGAAATGTTCAAAATTATGCATGGTTTGATGTATTTTTTACTAGAAGGGGATACAAGGAACTGAGAGGCCACACATATACGGTAGAAGCAAATAAAAGTAGATTGAATATCAGAAAATTCTTTTGTAGCAATAAAGTGACTTTGGAATCGATTAGTGGATTATGTAGTGCTATCAACAGATGTAAATGATTTTAAGAAGAATTATGATGTTTATTGCACCACCGCAAAGGTTTAAGGCCCTAGATATTATGTAAATATGAGTGTTATGATGTGTGCTCGTATAGACAAATTGTATACGTTTTTTCACACTAAAATAAAATGTTCTAAAAAAATGTTAAAATGTTCTACCACAAATATGTTGTTATTGCAAACTCTGTTTTTGATTTTTTGGACTAGTATCCATATATTTAGTTGTTTTTCAATACCATAACATTTTAGCTGGTTGATTCTCCAGCCATCTGCAGTTGATGCTTCTATATAATAGGGATTTTCTTAAAGATGATGTTATAGTCTTTCCATTTGTTTTTTAAATTTGTAATATTTTTGAACATTTAATATCTGCTTAGTTTCTGTGACTACCAATCCAGGAAAGGTTGGTCCAACCCATAGTTTGAATTCAGTAATATATCATGGCCTGGTAGAATCCTAGACACGTGGATAGAACAACAGGACAACATGTGTGTGTGTGTGTG
>VCCN01007088.1:3148574-3163212 GCA_006491835.1 Architeuthis dux | reverse complement strand
AACAACATCATCAGAAGAGATTTGAACAGAGCAGAGTCGTGCACCATCCATGTAGTGTAAATGAAATGAGATGTGTTTTGTATGTTTGGGTGACCTAGTTTGTTCAATGGGAAGTTACTTTTTAGAAAAGGACAGTTTATGAGCTATAAAGTGAGTGGGGGTAGCGAGCGGGATGTTTAGATAGAGTGGCTATCTCTTCAGGAATTTTAAGTGGGTGTGATTTATGACTCTTGGTGGTTCTGTCCAGATGGGGTGAGGATATGTGTCTGTGTCTACATACACATATAAGCCTATACATACCCAGCCATAGACACATGATCACGATATGTTCTCCTTATGCAGAATCTACTATATGTATATATATATATGCACACTTAAAGCACTGATTAGACTCATTACTGCTCTGACAATCTTGTTTTCTCTCATCTGATGAGGAGAGAGATTTGTATTTAAAAAAGAAAAGGATGGATTTTAAAGATATAGACCATTTACTGAAACACTAAGTTCAAAGAGAAAAACTGCTATGCTATGCTACTCAAAACAAACTCCTTGAACATGATGCAGACACTCCTTATTTAGCCACTTTTTGCTAAACTCTGTCAAAGGCAATCTTTTTCCATTCATATCTGATATTTAAGTTGATGTTTAAAGAAAGTGATCAGATGGTGAGCAGAAAAAGATTCACCAATATGTTGTCTCTTCATCAACTTTCCCAAATCATGACTCTTGTTACACCTAGTAAGTACAGAATGCAACATATTTCCACCATTCAATAGTGACCCTATCAGGAAAACAACTGTCTACAAACCATGAGGCCTTTGAAAATTTCCCACAATGGCCAGTGAAATGAAGGCATGCTCTAAGGTCTACTCTCATGCCCTCAATCTGAAGAATTCTCCAACCCTGCTGTGAATGATCTGTTATAGACCCAGCACAGCCAGTTTCAAAGGATTTTGCTAACATTTTCTAACTCTACATTCTAGTGAGTTATTTTCCAAATATTTCTAATCTCATCTCCCCATCCCCACAACAATTTCAGCACACTCCTTGTTTGGGCCAACTGATTATTGTAGATAATTGCCAGCAGTGAGACAAACATTTACAACAGCCACAAGTAAAGCTGACCATCGATGGAAACATTTGTTTTGGCTTTATTCACTGCTTCTCAAATGGGGCCCTCATACCTAGCTGCTTCAGTTTTTATTGAAAGTAATTTTGAAACTTCTTACACATTTTTATTCAGCTGCCATCCATCCAATGATGTGATAATGTTTCTTTGTTCTTCTGCATGCAGTTCAATGACCATAGTTGTCACCTCAGGAGATGCTCTATTTAACTGATAAACATACATCTTCCTGGTTTACGGCATACTCTAGCCTATCTTCTAATCTTGTTTGTACCACCAAGCTATCTAGGTTGAACTGTTAACTAACATACCTAGGATACCTATGCCTATGTGCGATTCTGTTGATGTAAAAGGATAGTTGTTATGAACTTGAGCTGCTCCTGGCAGCCCTAGTCCACTTATCCCACCATGGATGTTTGTTTCAAAACTTACCAACCTCATCAAATGCTTTGATGAAATCACTAAATGAGCCCAAATCCCTACTTTTAATACTCAACCTAGCAATTAACATTCAAGATCAAATGCATGATTCCAATCACTGGCCACTTTGACACTGTCACAAATGATTCGGCAAAGTGAAAAAATCCTTCTACTCACTGTGGCCATTATGCATTTCTATGTTAACATCTATTACACTATGTTGAGGAACATAAGTGCAGTGGCCATGTTCAAAGAACAGCTTACTAGCCAAAACTTGCCCTGGGAATGATTAGCAAAATACTGTTGGAAAACTTATCTAGGATGAGTAAATAATGGGCATTTTAAGGATTTAGCAGCCATCTTGGTCATTATACCTTTCCATTGGTCAGACTGTGGTAGACCTTTAGTATGTTATTGAACACACCTGATATTACACAAAAACTGCTGAGAAATATTTTATAACAATTTTTCTTGGGGTAAGGTAGTTTTTTCCATAAATGCAACTGACTAATGTTAGCGCATTTCCTAGGGCCAAACAATCAATTATTTACAACAGACAGAAGAGCATTCAAAACTATGCCAGCATTCAGACATTAACTCTCAACCTAAAATACCAGGCTAAAAGAAGAAACTGCAACCAATTAACAGTCTATTTTCCCCTTTCATCACCAGGAAAGATTCTGTAATTATTTATTACCAGCAAAGACAATGGAAGAGAACACAGCAAATCAGATTATAAAAACTAATTTTTCTTCACTGTGTTACAGTTTGTGATTGGGAAGATTGTGTACAAATCAAAATGTCAAGAAGAGAAAAGTTTAATCAAAAAGAAGTCTATAAATTGGTTAAAGTGCCAAATATAGCAAATATGATAGTTACCTGTTGAAAATGACAGGGAAGGAGAATAGAATTAAAAAGGATTTTACATTCATTAATGTTCTCTAACATCAGGTTTATTTTTTATCATGAATATGATTTCTGTAATAATCTGGCCAGAGGTATTCTGTTAACAGGCATATATATTTAAAATGATTTCTTATGTAATGTTTTATCTTTGCAAACTGCAATGTTTCATACATACTATCTCTATCTTGGTAACCTTTTAATGGAAGTTTTTTGTCATTTGGAATTTGCTGCATGTCCCAAGCAGGAGAAAACATTTGCTTCCATCTTTAGCTCTCTGTTTCACCTTCATCAACAAAGACCAGTTCAACTTTAACAGTTTATTTTATTTTATAAATGCTAACTCCCTTGGTTTTGTGTGCTAATGTCCTTTTTAATAATATTGTTTGGCATCAGACATTTTGATCATGTATGATCAAAATGGCCCATCACTGATGCAATCTCACAATGTAACTGCTGAAATGTTTAAATGCCTGTTAGTAAAATATGATTGACAATTAAAAAATGTCCTGTATCATAAAGATCCTTTTAAAATCCTTAGCAGTTTAGAGAGAGAGAGAGAGAGAGAGAGTAAAAAGCAAATAAAAAATGTCAGTTTTGGAAAAGTGTGGAAAATAAAATCAATTTTGAAAATTCTATGGCTGTGCTTTTTATAGTACGTAACAAAAACTTCCTTAGAATATAAGGTCATATAATTGCTTTTGTATAAGTTGTGCTGAATAGAAGCTGAGACCTTGATTTTCTCTTTTTAAATTGTTTTTCATTTTTATTAAAATTTGTAGGATTTTTTGTTTTTGTTTTGAAAAAGTTGTTTTTGGAATTGCTTTAAAAAAGCCACATTATCTCTTTACAAGAACTTGATTTTAGCTTTATGTAGCAAGGTCACTGTTTAACATTTGTTTACTTTGATGTATCTAAAACTTAGCTGTGAAGTAAACCTGGATTAGTGATGGATAGAAGAATGCGACAGGAAGGAAAGGAAGGGAATTGTTCATCTGAATCTTTTTTGCATCTTTGGGCAGAATCCTTTTTCATGTTCCCATCTTACATTAAATCATTGTTTGTATTCTTTTTCTCACACTGGAGTAGAGAGGTAAGATATATTGATGAGATTCTTTTCACAAGAGATTTATTTAGTTATGGCAATGTTCAACTCAAGTTTCAATCACTGAAAATCTCAGAATTTCTTATAAACTGTCCTGATAAAATGTTATGTCTACCTGTTGTATTTCATGAAAGACATCCTTGTACTTTTAAAGCTATTAGCATTTCAGATACAAATGGAAAAGACATCTCAAATTATAAGTATGTGAATAATTTTAGATCGTAAAGTTTGGTTCACCTTTTAAGGCCAGTTATCATCCTAGCCAGTGGAGTGATCTCATTGGCTGCTAGACTACCGAAACTGCCAGTTTAAAAAGCCTGCCACTCTAAAAATAACTAAGGCATTAAAAAAATGACGAGGACAGTAGCGTATCACGACCAAGATGAGGGCCTGTTTTTGATCAATTCAGGCCAGGTTACCTGGTGAAGAGGGTATGAAATCCCTGATGATACTAGGTAAATAACATCACTGAGGACTCATCTCGGTGCATCTAAAAGGTTATGTTTTGCATTCAAGTGATTATCCATTTTGATAGAAAAGGTTCTACAATTATATGATTTACATCTTGGTATTTTTTAAAAGTAATTTTTTAACTTCTTAGTCATTCTATTCTGAGTAATTCCTGTTTATAGTGTAGAAGCAAAACATTGTCCATAAAAATTGTGTAATAGTTTTTGAAGTCCCATATTCTTTAGCATCTGTTAAGCTGCCTACTTCAGCACAGATGATTAGTTATTTCTTGGTTGGATTGGAAAGCAACTAGTTTTTCACATCTTGATAGTTTACTTTTTAATATTTAAAACCTTGGGTTTTTTTAAAACTCAACAATCTTGGGTTTTTTTTCTTTCTTTCAGTCAGAATCTATGCATTTCTAAAACAGTCATATATTAAAGTTTCTAAAAATTGCAACAGAAGAAGCCATATTGAAAATGAAAAGTACAGTCTGATTTTTTAAAAAATTGCATTATGTCTTAAATGTACCAAATAATGCACACAAAGTATATCAAATCAACTAATGCATAAATAAACTTTTTGTAAAAACATCTGCTACATTATAATTTGAAAAACTAATCATCAATTACTGGAGGGATTCAAGCCAAGTCAAGTACTATTTATATCAATTAAACAAGTGGCTTTTTCATAGACTGATGTATTTTATAACTTATCCATTTGACTGAATGCTCATTTCTTTTTCAGGAACCGAATGCCAACAGTGTGTCTTGGAATTCAGAATATGAGGACATGTTGTGCTTCTCTGGGAATGGTTATCTAAATATTAAATCCAGCAACTTCCCTATTCATCAGCAGAAGCTAACGGTTAGTATATAACCAATCTTATGTAGATACACCAATAAGTCCACAATAAGCCGAATGAAAAGCAACAAATATTTATTTTTCAACTTAATCTCCTTCCTTGTCAATAGATGTAGATATATGAAACCATAAAATCATTTTTGGTTGTCAGCTAAAGTTGTAAAACTATGGATAGGAAAGAGGGTTTATAGAGGAAAGAAGTCTCCCGATATATGGATTGGTTATCATGGCTTCTGTGAGGAGGAAATGGGTGCCCAACCTGGATGGTGTTTAAGAATTTCTCCATATTTTAAGATTGGTTAAGGGTAAAATGACTCCATTGTGGTTTGGAAATATTTTGATATTAAAATGGTGCCAGCGTGTAGATATACATGATTTCGATATACACTTGGCCTATTGTAAAAGATTAAACAGCAACATGGTAAATAAACATAAAAAGACACCTTTTAAAGAAACAAAATGTTTATTCATGAAACAAAAAGAAAATATGTGTGTTTGTTTTAGTAGGTGTATATGAGAGTGTTCATTATGTTTTTGTTTTATTCTGTGATGGTGAAAATGCAATGCAAATTAAAATGTTCTTACGGGTTCGTAACGATTGGAAAGTAGTTTCTGTCATGAAGTCTCTGCTCCATGTCTGGGGCATGTGTCCCTAACACGCATCCGGCCACTCATTAAATGTAGAATGGACAAGAGAGAGAATTGAAATTCGCACCTGCGCATGATTACGGGTCATGTGACAGCATTTACACATTCTGATTGGATGCTCTTTAATTTATCACTGGAGAGTTCCAATTTATGGGAGACAACTGTTATTTTTAAACAATTATCTGTTTTTGTTTATTTGGGACCACCACAATACTATCTGGTTTAAATTCAGAGAATATCACTTAATCTTTTGGGGGGTGGGGGTTTAAAATTAATGTTTTGTAAGACGCTAAATTGGAATATTCACCGACGGATTATTGCTTGTATAGGGGCTTTTATTAGCCGATATAATTGAAATTCAACAGTGAATTACTTCTGTGGTTGTCTTTGGTTTACATTAATTTTTGTTTGATTTAATAAAAATGTCTTTCATTTTTTTTGCTTGAATTTACTTGTGACCTTTGAAAAATCTTTTGTAGGTGGGCTGTATATATGGAAATCCAAGGAGAAAGTTTCTCGTTAATTCGGCTTGATTTTGTTTCAAAACCTGTCACTTTACATCGCCATTGTAAGGAGCCATAGATTCAGGCAACAAATTCATGGGATTCTATTGTAAAGGTTTCTCGTTAGCTTTATATGGGTTTTATGTTAACAATTTTTTTTTGCTGGTAAAAATGAAGTCACATTTTATAGACCAATGATTAATTCCCTTGTATTTGTTTAAAAAAACTTTTTCTGTATGTGTACGTGCATTTCACTTGTATTTGTTTAACACGTGCATTTCACTTGTATTTGTTTAAAAAAACTTTTTCTATACATATGCTCCGTGTATTCCTTTGTTGGTTTCAAAACTATAGATGATTTTGTATTTGTGTGTAGAACGTGGAAATAATTTAGTTATTTTTTTTTTTTGCTGGTAAATTGGGGACAACATTTGGAGACGTTTTCTTTACCAGGGATCAATTCCTGGCCTTTGCTTAGAATTTTGTTTGTTTTTGTACATGCGTGTTCCTTTGTAGTTTTTAAAGCTATATATGATTTCATAAATTTTACACAGGTTTTGAAATTGGAGATGTTTTCGTTATGCGTGTAAAATATTGCCTCGTAACACGTGAGGGTTCGTTTGTTCTTGTTTAATTATCTTTTGTTCTTTTTCTCTTTTTTTGTAGTCTTTGATTGTTGATGAGGTTCGTTCTTTCTTTTTTATTATCTCTATTGGAGGTAATGTTTTTAATTTTGTTTTTATTTTCGTCCTGTTTTTTTTTTAGTTCTTTTTGTAGCTTCTATATTTTTATTTGTAGTGTTTTGGTTCCTTGGTTTTTATAGCTGGTTTGTAGCATTTTTTGTTGTTGTTTTCATAGTGAGGTAAAAATGTAAGCGAGTCTTCCATGTGTAGAAAGTGTTTCTTTTTTGGTTCTTTTTTTGTTGTTTTTGTTGACTGAAATGTTTAGATATGACAGTAATTTTTTATCAGAAGGATTTATGCGTGTTTTAGATCACGTCTGGGTTTACCAATTATGAAGGGTGGGAAAGATGGAAAGAAGTCTCCTGATATATGGGTTGGTTATCGGGGCTTCTGTGAGGAGGAGATGGGCGCCCTCTGGTTTATAGAGGAAAGAAATCTCCTGATATATGGGTTGGTTATTGGGGCTTCTGTGAGGAGGAGATGGGCACACAACTTGGATGGGGTTTAAGGAATATTGAACATGAACAAGAAAATGCTGCACAACATAATGTTTTTTGATATTTTATTAGTACAATACAATTGCCAATTACTTAATTATTGCCGTCATTTTTTACGGTGAGGGTAAACTAGTATATATATATAAAAGTGATCATGTCTCCAATATTAATGGACTGATTGGACTGAACTTCTAAATGATTTATATGATACCTCATAGTATTTATTTTAATACAATAAACTGTACATGATGCCTTATATAGGCATATGCTAAAGTATCATAGGTACAATGTTTATTTCACTAAAATAAATTGAATCTATTTCATAATTTAATAGTGTTCTGATAATACATCAAGTAGCTGAAAACATTGCTCCCTAGCCTCACCATATATTCTTATATTGCAGCTATTGGTCTACTTATCCTTATCTATTTATCTATTATAAAAATGTCTGTGTTATAACAGAGAAATACCAGTTACCTTGCTGACATGTGTAGTTACTTGTTCAAAACAAGATAAATGTTTGACTTCATTTACAGAGTTTGTAAAAAAAATTATATTTTCCAGGGATTTGTTGTTGGTTTCAGTGGATCCAAGATATTTTGTCTGAAAATGAACTCCATTATGTCAATTGATGTTCCGCAGTCTGCATCCATGTATCAATACTTGGAGAAGAAGCTCTTCTTGTAAGTTCCAAAATACATCTCCCAATATTCTGTTAATCTAGCTGTATTTCACAGTCAAATTTCCACACAAAACTTTCACTGTAACTGCAGAAGTTTCAAATGCTTACATTTGTAAGGTTTTCCATGTTGCCTGTCATGAATCTAGAGCAATAAAAACATGTTAGAATATAGGCGTGATGGCACATGATCCCACAAAAAACTTAGGTCTTCTGTGAACGTATGTTTACTGTACATTGTAAATGTATATGTATATATCTATATGTGTGTAATTATGTGTGCGGGTTTTCTTTTCTAGCCCTGTAGTGGTTGACCATTTAGAAGATATCAGTTTTGTATACACTGACTTTTTGGCAGCGATTTGGCCATTTACGGTTTAATGTCCAACGGCCTGGCAAATCTGTAGCTAGATATCTTAATGAAGACATTAGGCAAAGACATTAAACGAATCAAACCACATTGTGCATATGTGAGTGAGGTAGTGTGTGTTAGTATGTATGTGTCAATACACCCACTACATACATAGTGTGTATGGGCAGATGGTTTAATCTGATATGTAAACATCTCTGATAAATAAACCCTGATCAGTTGAGTTAGTTCCTCGACTGCCCTTCTTAAGGGTTAGTCAGGAACGACAGCCTTTTGCATGTAGAGATTACGGAGAAAAGGAAGACTAAGAAATGACTTGTAGATTTACTACTATTATAGAGGTTAGAGCGAGGGGAACCGGATCTTATATTTGATTTAGATAATAAGGTTGCATTTTTGACAATAGCAGTCTTGCATGTTTCTGGCTGAACCACTCTCACCTTCGATGATATGCACTTTGCAGAAATTGCAAATAGGAACCTCTTGCAAATCCGTTTCAGTATTTACGCTTAGGGAAAAGTACCTCCAAAATTTATTTTGAACCTGGGATGAATAAAGGATACTCTTCATCGATTTGGTCCTGTTCGCTGGGACCTAGAATTTGCTGACTGCATCCCCTGCAGAGGGGTAAGACCCCGCCCAAACAGGGGCCAGGCCCTGTTGGCTGGGGCCTTTAATATGCCGACTGCATCCCCTGCAGTGGGGTAAGACCCCCTCAAACAGGGGCCACCTGTTTTGCACCAAGTCGCAAGACTTTATTTTAAAAAATAACCATTCACCAAAGTTGCAAGACTTTATTTAAAAAAAAATAACCGTTCACCAAAGTCGCAAGACTATTTAAAAAAAAATCAAACAACAAATTGTCTACAAAAATGTGCCTACAATAATTTGTTTACATGAATTGTGTATTCAAAAAGAAAATCGAATTCGGCGTTAAATGACCCATCAAGGGTCGATGTGCCGTTAAACAAAACAATCGAATCATTAAATCAAATCTTCTTCGATTAAACCACAGCTGTCTTAAAATGTCTTTATTCACATGTGTGTGTGCGTGTGTGTGCGTGTAAGAAGTAGCCCCCTCCCCCCACAGGTATTCATCATCTCCACATCTCGTCTTTCCTCTTCTCCCTTTCATACTTTGTTTGCTCCTTGTTTTCGGAAGATGTCCTTGTAACCTTCAATGAGGTCGTTTGAAACACAACAGCTTTTTGGTGCCGATGCAACAGCGTCTGCATGCGCCTATGCTACAAACACTGTAAATAATATAAGCACTTTTTATGAGTGAAAAAGAGATAGAATTTACCCTTTTTCTCAAAAATTCAAATTTAAATTCTAAAATCAAGACCTATAAAATCTATGTACGGCCAAGTCTATTTTTTTTATAATAGCCAGTTGTTATGTTATTAGCTTACAAGGGTTAAAAAATATTTTGAATTATTAATTAATTAAAATAAGTTCAGCTTCAAGCGACCAAACAAGTAAAATAATGAGAAAAGGTTTTGTTAGAAATTGAGAACTTTGTTTAGCAAAGATAGCAAATTAGGACATTTTGAGATGAATTGGACAGTTGGTTAAAATATAGGATTAGGGTAAATTTTCAAAACTTGCTTATAGATAATAATTGCTAAATAAGCAAAAAAGCTTGTAAGTTTAAAGACTATTTTTTATGTTTTTATACATCATCTGAAAAATTGCTATCACACCCACACACACACAGATATATACAAAAATATTTTGCTCATAGGCAAACACATAAAATTAAATCATTAAAATCAACTTATAATAGAAATTAATCACCCATTAACATGCAAAGGCATTTTTAAAGAAAGAAAAACTCACTGATACAACCTGTAAGATTTGTTGGAAGCTGTTAAAAGTTTTACTCCTCTGGTACTTTACTGTTTTTGTGGCTAAGTAATTGTAGATTTTTAAACAAGCAGATATCACCATTTTTTGTGAAGGTTAAACATATTTTATTATTCTTTTTTAAAATTTTAAGGGAAGCCTCCAAAATTGCTTGCCTTGGTGTAACAGATTCTGATTGGAATACTTTGGGGCAGCAATCTCTGGAAGCCTTGGATTTGAAGACAGCAAAAGAGGCATTCATTCGCACAAGAGATTATCATTATTTGGAACTAATCAACAACATTGAAGTAAGTTAAAGCATTCTTTACATTGGATATAATAAAAATACTTTTTATTAGGAGGAGTCATTGCTCATCGTTGAAAAAACTAATTGCTTAATAAGTTGTTGGAGCCTTCAAGTAGGGTGAATTGGTAATAATTAGAATGTAGTGATAGCAGCTAAAATAGCTGGGATTTCCAAAACAATACTTTATGAAAGAAACAAACACACACATACATACACATAGGTGTTTCTATATTTTAATTTCTTAAATTGAAGGGATATATATATATATAACATAATATGTAACAGAAAAAAGAATTACATACATTTTCAGTATATAATACACACATTTCAACTTTGCACCTTAAAAAAGGCATTTCACACCCTTTATGCTAACAGTACATGTTCAAATATTCCTTCAATTGTTTTCCATTATAGTGTTTTTTCTAAGTGTGGGTGGGTGCATGTTATGTCAATAAATTTGGTAAATAAGTCAGGATGAAAGCATCTTTTTAGGCTGCCATAAGAAACAATTCGGAATCACGGAGGCACTCAGTTGGTATTCAGCCTTGAACTCAGCGTATTCTTAAAATATTTCTATCATATCAAGAGAAAAGGTCAGCATCTTTAACAATATAATTTCCTAGATTTCTCTAAAAAAATGAAAGTGAATATGGACGGTCTGGTTCTTATAATAGTGCATAAAATATCCATAGAATTAATGATACATGTCATTTGCAACAGATTTGATTTAAAACTGTTTTGCATGCTTATCAATGTCCCAATAAAAATAATGGTGTAACATTTACTATTCTATTTGAAAAATATACATGACAATAATTTTTCCATTAAGTCTTTTTGAAAGAGACAGAAAATAATTAAGAGAGAAAATTCAAATTGAGTTAAATGCATTTTGTTTACAAGAGTGACATGAAAATAAGGCAGTAAGATTTCTTTTCTTTTTATAACATGTGATATTTAACAGGAAATAATAAGTTAGGATAAATTCTTTATTCTCTTAGTAAAGGATGTACAAAATACGTTTTCTTGAGAATTTGTAAATTCTGTTATACCAGTCTCAATGTTAATTATGATGCATTACACTTCAGTGATTCTATCAAGACTTTAAGAACATTTTGCAAATGCAAATACAAAGATGAAAAAATGTGATTAAAGCAGTAAATTATTCACAAGAAAATAATTTAAACTGTTTTTCTGGTCCAACATATGAGCTTTTAAGAGTTTTCCTAAATATGCAGATCAGATGCAGACAAATGGTCTGTTGAAAACCTGTGTATCTATAAAAGTATTTTAATATAATGGACAGTATTGTTCTTTGATTTCCATAGTAAAAAACAACAACAATAAATGCTAAGTTTTTAAAAATCTCTTTTGATTTGCAGTCACTGACAGCAAATCTGGTTTCTTATTGTTAGTGATTTAATTAGGATCAGCATGATCTATAAGGCTTTTATCTTCTATTAGGTGTTCATCGACTATATATTTATATATGTGAAAAATGTAACAAATTCAAATATATTCTCAAGTCTTTTAAGGTAAATCTCTTGGGATCATTGTTTAAGATTTCTATTGCAGCATGCATCCAGTAATAATTAAAAAATGTTTTCTATCCATAAAATTAATTTCAAACTAATCTTTCTTGAATGAAACAGGACAGACGGAAACGAGGTGAAAATGACAATGTTGTCTTTTTAGCTGACATCTATGCCCAACAGGGCAAGTTTCAAGAAGCTGGCAAACTTTACAAGAAATCTGGTCAGGAACAAAAGGCCATGGCAATGTTTTCTGACCTCCGGATGTTTGACTGTGCCAAGGTAAGACCTCTTCATTATAGCACTATTGTATTAGTCTAACATCAAAATTCTGTTGATATGTGAATTGCTGTAATGTGTTGAACTCTTAATGTAATGTGATTATGTTGAGTAATATTAAGTTTAGGAAAACAATATATAATAATATATAAAAGCAGAATAAATGTTTACAAGCACAATTACCAGTTTAAGTCAATCAGCCTGGGAGCGCACCAAAAACTGTCCGCTACAAAGCTTATCTCTCTGTCACCCTAGACTTTACTAACCCATCTACTCCACCCAATAATACAAGGTTATATAGAGCAGTACATGGCTTGGTGAGATCAAAAGTGCCGACATGCGACCATTAGGATAAAAAAAGGATGTCATTTTTATTTTTTTTAAATTAAAAATTAAACCATATACTTACTCACACACTCTCACAGAGGCAGGGATAAGTGATAAACATGAATGAAATGCCTGAATATGGTGGCCATTTTGAATACATAATGAGGTTGCATGACAGTTATATTTGTATAATTTTGCTATAAATGAAATCCATGTCTTATAACCTTCAAAATGATATATGACTTCCCAGGGTTTCTCAGAAAATGAGAAAACTTAAATCCATCCATTATGTCCTTGCCGCCATTGCTTTGTAACCCTTAAAAAATCCCAGGCCTGAATGAGTTAATGGCTTGGCAGATAAAGTTGAATATATTCTTGACAAAAATCCTCATTTTAAGCTAAAGACTCAACAGTTTTGTGCAAAATAATTACTCAGTATCCTAATCTCTGAAATACTGCCAAATTTAAGTTCCTTAATCTAAAATAATCGTATGGTGTGGTATATATTTTTCTTTTGAACATATCAGTCACTTTTGGTTTAAAATCATGCTAAGATTTCTCAAATGAAGAAAAGATATTTTTGCAAATTGTACACTTTTTCTTGATTTTAGAAATTGCTAAGACCCCAAGGAACCTGATTTCCTCCCTAAAACTACAATATACCCCACCGATTTAACATCAGTTTGCCAGTCTAAATAACATAGCTGGTGAGTTCAGATCAACAAAAATATTGATGTATAATGAATAATGTAAAGAAAATAAGGCCTGCAGAGGTAATGAAAATTGTGAGAAATGTCTAATCTAATGCAATTTTAGACATTTGTCATCTGCGCATCACCCTGAGAAACTGATATTATTTTTCTTAACATAAATAATTATGTTCAATAAAACACAATGAAATTGCTTTTAAATTATACATCTGATTAAGATATGTAGAATAAAGTGATGTGAAACTGTTATTGATGCATAAATCCTCTCAGAAAAAAAGGGAAAAAAACAAATATGTACAGGGGCAACATTTTACAGAAAACTCATAAAATACAGTTATGGGTTAATGATTCCCTTAAAAATAATTTCTAAGTAAGTCATACAATTCTCTACTTATACCATTACAAGTTAGAGGTGAGGTGTACAAAACATTCATAGGAAAATAATGAAGATAATGAATGGGGTATGTTATTAATTGATGTATTTTTATTTTGCATTAAGATAGAAATATTCAGAATCTAGAGATACCAACCGAGTTTGAAGCTCAATGGATCCATGGTGACAGAAGAGATAACAAAGAGACAAAATTAAATTATTGTATATTAATGTGTAGTAGAAGATATTTGCTTGGCTAAAATAATGATCTAAGGAAGAGAAAGGCTAGTATGTAACTAGCCTTTCTCTTCCTATAATGATCTAAGAAGAGAAAGGCTAGTATGTAACTAGCTTTTTTCTCTTCCTTAGATCATTATTTTAGCCAAGCAAATATCTTCTACTACACATTAATATACAATAATTTAATTTTGTCTCTTTGTTATCTCTTCTGTCACCATGGATCCATTGAGCTTGGCTGGTATATGTATTTTTGCCTGAAGAATGTCTTTGAATTGGTTTGCAATTTCTATGTTGAACTCTTCCTAAATGTTAGCAGTTTTATTGCTTTGCATGAATAATTCAGCATTTCTCTTGACAGCCATTTATTGTCATGATCTTTTGACCTCTCACAAGAAGTGAATAAATGATGTGCAGTGAAGAAGAAGTCAATCTTGGAGGATATTTAACACTTTCCTTACCTTTTGTTTGATACATTTGATTAAGACACTGCTCTTTTTAGTGTCTCATTGTGACAAATCATGTGTAAAAGAGTACAGAGAAGAGTACGAGAGGTGAGAAGTGATGTGAAGAGAAACAATAGGCCAGTTGAAACAGAGGAGGAGGAAAGAAATTGCAGACTTATCCCAGAGGGAGGGAGAGACAGAGAGAGGGGAGGTTACAAATCAGAATGCAAAATAGGAATGAAGAAGAGGAATGACAATTCTACATGTCATACCTGCGCTCAAAGGAAAAATATAAATATATATATATATATATATTCATGATTAATACAATATAGAA